>JANRGW010007292.1:0-25274 GCA_024733675.1 Psilopsiagon aymara
GGATTGGGACTGGAGGAGCTTTAAGGCCTCTTCCCAGACCAGTCTGGGATTCCATGGTCTGTAGCATCCTTTCCCTCTCCACCAGCTGGTCTGCACCGTGCCGGGGGCACCATGCAGGGCTTCTGAGCAGGACAAGGGGGCACGACATGGTGCAGAGGACTTCCCGGACCTCAGTGAGAAAGATCTGACAACAAATGGGGTAATAAAACACCTGGTTTAGTGGCAGAGAAGAAAAAAGAAGAACAAAGACTTTAAATCCCTTCAGATGCTGAGGACATCTCTGCAGATGGGACCCATCAGTGCTGCAGGACAGTGGGGGGTTCCTGCCTCCAAAGGGACCTCAGACTTAGTTGTATCCTACATCCCCTTTTTATTCTGTCTTGCTGAATCAGCAGTTTTATGGTGTCATGTCTTGCTGGAACCTTCTCACCAAGACTCCGAAGGAATCCAGCAGCTTCTTCCTACCCTGCTTACAAAACACCACCCTATTTCGCAAAGGCTGAGAGGAACCATTTCCCCTTCAAGTGACCAGGGCCAGAGAGGAAACAAAGAGCCCAGAGAGCTTCACTCCTGAGGTCAGCAGAATCCTAAGAGCACAGCGTCACAGATGCCCAGCTCTGGATTGGTGACTTGGACATCCTGGTTCCAGTCCAACCATCCCAGCCCTGCAGAAGCCGTGGGGCAGAAGGTGGTTTGTGGCAGCAGAGGGATATCGCGACCCACAGGAAGCTGCTCAGTGCCTCCAAAGCCTTCCTCTGCTTGAGCAAAGGACAGAGGGAGCCAAGAGGGACATGGTGCTGCCCGTGGCCGCGGTGCTGACCTTTGGTGAGTGCCAGGGGCTGCGGGGGCTCTCAGAGGGTGACGTGAGGCATCTGGATGCTCCACAGAGGTGTTACACTGCTGCTTCTCTCGCAGGCACTTGGCTGCTGGTACAGAGCAGGGCTGCAGCCGGTGAGTGTCATGAGGAGGTGGATGGGGAGTCTGGGCACGTCTCTGGTCCCTCACCCATCTCCCAGGGCTTTTCCCCAGCACCACAGAACAAAACTTGCCCCTGCGTGGAGATGGGGCCTGAAGCCATCTCCAGGCTCGCCACAGGGACTCGTGTCTGCATCTCTGTCCCTGTGCAGGTGCCCCCACCATCTCCATCTTCCTGAAGCCGCCGGGGGTGATGGCACCGGGAGGCTCCACCACCATCAGCTGCAGCTGCCGGTGTGCTGATGGGAATGTTGTGCTGTACAAGGACGGCAAACAGCTCCGTACCCGGGAGCTGCATGACGGCAGGGCCGAGTTCCCCATCTCTAACGCCACCCAGAAGGACGCAGGTCCCTACAGCTGCCATTACCTGGCTGGAGGCACTGTGCTGGCTCGCAGTGAGACCCTGGAAATCGCAGTGAAAGGTGAGGGATGTGCGGTTACCCCTCCACGCGGGGTTGGGCTCTGCAGGGGCACACAGCGATGCACCGGGCTTCCCCATGCACATGATGGGCAGAGTTTTCCCCTTCTTCCCTGGTTTGGAGAGGTGGGGTCCATCTTTACCTCTGCCTGAGCGAGGTGCAGGGGTCATGGAGGGGCTGATGGCTCCCAGCACCATGTTAAAGCCCAGCGCCCCTTCTCATGCCCTCTTCTCTCCGTACAGAGTTCCGTCTCCCCAGGCCTGTCCTCTCTGTCCTGCCGGCACTTGAGGTGGCTGCGGGAGCTCGTGTGACTTTCCGCTGCACCATCACACACCCCAGATCCGGCTGCTTCCTGTACGTGGAGGGCCAGGACAAAGCCCCTGACTTTATTCATAAGGATCAAGATGATTTCAACCTCCCCCGTGTGCACAAAGGCAACGAAGGACGCTACAGCTGCCAGTGCTACAGCGGGGCTGCTTTGATGGAATGGTCTGATGTCAGCAACAGCGTGGATTTGGTGGTGAAAGGTGAGACATCCCCCAAACCGCATCTGACCCTTCTGTTCCTCCATTGCCACATCCTGGAGGAATAGAAAAGAGGATGTGGAGGAGAAAAGCAGGTGGCATAGGGGGTCAGCTTCCTTCAGATAACAGCTCCTCAGAGACCCTAAAGATGGGCAACAGACACAGGGCTGGGGAAGGGTCCCAGCAGCAGTCGTTACATGGTCCCAGTGGCACTCTCTGGGTGAGGGCCAGCTCCATGTCCATGCTCCACCCTCTGCCACTGGTGCCGCAGGGTGTGGGGGGGTGTCCCAGGGAGGTAGAGCCCTCGGGGCCCCCTGTGAACCCTTTATCCCTCTTTAGCCCAGCAGTGTCTCCTCGCGCGTGTGTCTGTCTGCCCTGGGAGCCCCACGTTTGCTTCTTCTGTCCCCTTGGGTCACCTGTGGCCCCTATGGGAGGGCTCCTCTGGTCTGTCAGCTCCGTTGTGGGGGTCCCCAGTGACCGTCCCTTCCTGCCCCCTGCAGATTACACCTGGAGCAATGTGGTGCGCCTGGTCCTGGGCGCCACTGTCCTGGTCCTGCTGGGGCTCATCCTGGCCGAGGACAGGCACAGCCTCCGGTGCATTCGGCCTGAAGGGAGAGGCGGTCACCACACTGCTCCCTGCACCCAGAGCTCCCTGTGACTGGGACCAGATGAGAACTGGGATTGCTCCAACTTCTCCTCCCAGTGCGATAAATCACCGCTCCCCACTGCCTGCATCCGGAGACATGGGGCAGGATGGGAGAGAGGAAGACCCCATGGCAGGGGGTGAGCCCTCCCTGCGGTGGGTGTGCGTCTGCCCCTTTCCTTCTGTCACCAGGGGCTGAATAACCAGTGTCCAGCTGCAGAGACTTCCACTGCTCACAGTCGTTTATTACTTTAAAACACTGACGAAACACATCACGCCGTCGTCTATATATATAAATTTACTTTGAGACAGCTATAAATTTATATATATATAGGACCTTTAAACCTCTTTATACTCAGGACACCAAAGTTCCAGAATAGCTTCACTGGCTACAACAGAAGGAGTTTCGTTATGAAAACACAAATCTCAAGGCGGGGGGTGGGGGGGGAGAGAAATTAAAAGACAAGTGCAAAATGAATGAAAGTGCAAGAAAGTTTCTGCTGCCATAACCCCGCTCCTGCCCCCTGCCCCGTGCCCCTGCAGGGACGAGCAGCCACCAGCAACAGAGGGAAGGGGGGGATTGGAGGAAGGAGCAAGGCTGCAGCCCCCGTCGCCTTCCTCCCCTCCCAGAGGCTGAGTGAGGAAGGGAAGTAGCTGAGTCCCATCCCCCTCCCAGCTCCCTCCTCCTCTCCCTCAGCTGCACGCACAGCCTCAGCTTTGCCACTGCAAAACCTCTGTCAGCCCTTCAAGGCCATTGGGGGGGGGGTTCTGCCTTGTCTCAAAGTGCCTGTGATGGATGTGGAAGGCACCAAGGGAAGCAGAGGAAGGCATGGCCACGCTCCTGGCTGCTCTCATGGAGATGGAGACCTTGGCCTCGCACCACCACGATGCTGCCCATTTCCATGAGGAGGGAGAGGCTCCAACTGCTCCCATGCCCCAAGACACCTGGAGCCCGGAAGACACTTTGTGCCCAAGGCTGGAGCACGTGGTGGGACATCTCCCCAAGCCAACAGGAGCAGCAGGAGGACAGGCTGCGGGCCTCTACCCAAAAACCATGACTCGAACAGTTCTTCATTTACTTGGCAATGTTCTTTCAGAAAGACTCCAGAGAGGAAGCTGTGACCACACTCGGCCTCACTGTCCTTCTCCAGCACCGCAGTGACCCAGCAGTGAACATCCCCCTGAGGAGCTTGGTTGGGCAACAGAGGAAGGATGAAAAACTTTGGTGCTTCTGCCTCGGCCACAGCTGCCCTCGATGTTACCTGAGGGGGGCTCCCAGCCAATGCTCTGTGGAGATGGAGGACCTGCTGAGGCCAGTGGTGCAGCAAACCTTCCTTCTCGTGACTTCCTGCTGGGACCAGAGACAACTTCAGCTCCCAGAGGACACAGCACCCGAGACCCTGGCCCACAGCCTGCTGCCTCCACAGCCACAGAGACCACTGCATTAAAACAGCGATGCACAAACGGGAGGGGAAATGGTGTTGTGGTACTTCCACAAACACCCATCCACACACACACACACACACACACACACACACAATGCTTTGGGTTTGGTTTGGTTTAAAAGAAAACAAGAAGAAGGTTCTAAGTTTTAACAGTAAATAGCCCTTGACCACCTAAAAACCCTGTAACTCTCACCCAGATGAATCCAGAAGCTTTGTATCCAAATGGCTGAGTTAGCCCGAGAGGCTGATGAAGCGATGCTGGAGACAGTGGGTAGGTGCATGTGACAGAGGCCTCACACCATCCTTCCAGTGGGGCCAGTTTTCCTGGCAGCAGCTCCCTACACAAAGACCTGGGGTCCAACCACACAGCCAAACCCCAGAGCCAAGGGGAGCACCGTGGCAGCGCTGTCTGGTTTGTGATGCTCGCTCAGAGGAGGTCAGAAGAGCCTCAGTAAGGCAGCACCCCATGGGCAGAGCTTCCTGCTGATGCCCAGGCAGAGCATGGCTTTATCGCACCCAACAGCAGAGCAAGAGCTGGTGGTGTTGGTTGTGGTTGTACTCAGTCTTGGGTCAGCCGTGGTGTGGCTCTCAGCTCCTCTTCCCCTCCAGCAGGGATCTTCTGAGCTCGCCACCGCCTCTGCTCTGCAGGCAGCACGAGGCTCTCCGTGCTTCACACTGGTTTCAGATCCAACACCAGGGTAGCATCTCCTCTCTCAGCACCAGGGACAGGGCTTAGTCCCTTCCCCAATAGGAGGAATGAGTTAGCATGACAGCATGGAGCAGACCAGAATAGGACGGTTTGGCAGGATGATTCCTCACAAGCTCAATAACCACATCCTGTGAAATGAGGTGTTCCATTCCAGATCCCACCTGGAGAGTCCTGGCACTGTTCACAGCCTCACAGCTGAAGGCCCCAGGGCTCTCTTCTTCCACCTCAGCACACAGTGGCCCAAAAAGAGACTTCCCATCAAGTGAAGAGACCAACATCAGGACCATTTACTGTGGATCAAGGGTGACTTGGGGAGTGAATGTGGGAGCCAGAGACATGGCTGTTATTCCCACTCCCCCTCTCTCCATCGCTGGCCACAATGCAGTGCTTGAAGAGACGGGAGAACATACAAAAGGAAAGGAGAGGGAGAGCTGCCTAAATCAAACCCAAGCATCAACGAAACTAATACACGGAGTAGTTGCAAGTCCTGTGTGAAGAGCAAGCAGCAGACGTCTCAAGAGGAGGTCAAATGTGACCCCAAATATTCAGTAACAAAGAGTCAAAGTGCTACATTTCCATGGGAAGCCTTGAACAGATTGACCCAGGTATGACAGTGGCTCCCAAGGCAGTGCTGCTGCAAAACACATTGCTGGTGCACTTGCTAGGATCTCTTCATCCCTGTCTTTGGGCACTGGGAAAGGGGGAAAGAATGTTTTGCTACTGATATGTCATTCTTGGGAATGGGAAAGAAAGTGGATGTGGACTCAGATCACACCACTGTAGGTCTGCCAGGATCCCCAGGCACGGAGGCTTTCCTGGCTTTGGAGTCCTAGACTCCATTACAAGGGATGGCATTCCCAAAGCACCTGCTCCCTTGTTGAAAAGGTGTTACGTTGCTGAAGGGACAGAAAGAAACCCAATTAACTGCTCTCTTCCAGCTCTGCAGCTGCGGGATCCAGGGCCAGCAGAAGACCCTGCTCTTCAAACAGCAAAACCTGGAGGGCTTGCGAGGGCAAAAACCAGGGAGAAGGTGGCTTGGCAGGATTGAGTCAGCCAACTCAGAGACACCTTCAGAAGCAGATGTGCCTATGGAGGAATGGATGCCTCTTGTCCTTGGCAGCTGTCTCTGCTCTAGAAAGGGCTTTGTTCCCAACATGGAACAAAGAGGGTCCAAATCTCCTTTGCAGAGCATTTTCTAATTGCTGCAGTGGAACAACTTAACCAAACATCCTTTCTCCCAGAGATGTGCTGGCCGAGACAGCCTGAAGCCCAAGAGGAAATAAAGCTTGCTCTGCACCCACCAACCCAGGCCCTGTGGAGCCCTGGACTGCTGCATTACCATAAAGAGGAATAAAGCAGAGACACTGGTTGGAGGCAGAGCAGCAGCCAGGACATGGGTGCTCCTTGGAAGGGGCAAGAGTTGGGCCACTGGTTCCCAGTGCAGTGAAGGAGCAAAGCAAAGTCATCATCTGGCCTTAGAATGGGAAAGTCAAAAGAATTCAGAGACAAAGGCAAAGTCAGCAGAAGCTCCTCGAGAGTGTCCCTTGGAAATGATGTCAGCACAAGCCCCCCCAGAGGAACACCTTGGGGTGAAAAATGAAAACCTCTCTCAGCTGCTGAGCAAAGCCAAGACCGGCCTTTAAACGGGTGCAAGGATGCATAGAGGCAGTCAGTCCTTCCCTTACCTGGGTGATTTGACTGGTAGCATCAGCCCCCAGCTGCTACACCCTCCACACTGCTCTCCTGTCCCTCACCGCTGCCCCGAATCAGTGCAGTCACAGAGGGACATCGGGCGCTGCTGTCACACTAAGAGAGGCCAGTCCCACATCAACCTTCTGCCCTGCAGCCCCCCGAGGCTTGGGGCCAGCCTTTGCCTGGCACTGGAGGAGAAGGGCAGTGTGGAGTGGACAGGATAGGAGATGGACTGGTGGGAGAGCAGAGATGTGGCACCCGAGAGGACATGAGCAGGACATGACAAGACGCGGTCGGTCAGGGGAAATCTCTGTCTTGACCAGTTTGGCAGCACCGATGCTAAGGGAAGGTCCCAATCGGGTGAAGAAAAGTCACTTTAAGGTGTCATCAGCATTCTTGAACATGAGGATGGCATTGTAGATCTTGAGTGCGGGGCCCAGCTTGACACTCATAATCTTGACGATGTCAGCCTGCGTCAGCAGGAGGAAGGCCTCGCCATCGATCATCTGGGGAGGAGAGCAAGGACAAAGGCACTCACCGAAAACCCAGACTGTGACCTCCTAGGGACAACATGGGCACAACCAACCATCCATCCATCCTCCAAGTCCTGGCGAGTGTGGAGGCTGTCCCACGCTCAGCTTTACAAGCCTGACCACTAGGGACAACCAGGCTGGGATAGTGGCTGTACCCAGTGTGCCCAGGATCAGCCTGCCCTGGGTGCACTGCACGTTGGAAAGCAGCTCCTGTGTGCCTGTCCACAGAGGGGTGTAATAACAATGAACCTGTCCGACAGACAGCAATGCACCTAATTGCTGTGCTGGTCAGAGGATGCAGATGAGGAAGGATGAAGGGGTGAGAAACAAGCAGCTTCCCTCAAGAGGTGATGGTGCAGCACCATCCTCCTCCTGCTCACCCACCTGAGCCTCCTCAGAGGTGCCCTCCGCTCACCCATGCCAGGAAAACAGGGCAGCACAGCTCCTTGGGGGTCAGCATCTCCCCTCTTGCCAGCACATCTGCACAGGCAAACAGCTGCACACTCCAATGCAGCAGGGCTGCTGCCCCCAGGGCTGCAGAGTGGGATCACTGCTGGGTGCTGGATGGGCTCTCAGCATTCAGCAGCAGTGCACTTCGGGAGGGTCACTGGCCAATTACTCCCTGCCCTGTTGGCAAACAGCCATCCTTGCCCACCTGCACTCATCCTCCAGCACTTCTCACCTCATCTTTGAAGAGCTTGGCTTGGTCCTCACAACCAGTCAGAGTCTGAACAAAGCCAAAGACCTTGGAACAAACAGAAAAATGTCAACACAGGAACTACGTTTCTGGCTGGAGACCCCCCATGACCCCACACCCTCACTTCCACAGAGGCATTTTGTGCCCTGTAAGGTAACCTGTGGCTGTTAGGGCAAAGGCTACAGTTGCTGCAGCCCTCATCCCTAGAGGGATGTGCACCAGGGCACAAGGTGGGGCCCCAGAGCAGCAAGTGTGGCAGCAGCTTCATCTCCAACAAGGCATCTCCAGCATAGAGAGACGATGCTCACTGAGGAGCAGGAGAGAGGCACACAGGAGATTAATGAGCAAATTGGGCAGGGCTGGCTGCTGGGGCTGGTGCACAAGGAAGTGAATGAAGATAACAATGAAGAGTGTGAGCTAAAGATTTCTCTTTCAGAGGGAAATGTGGACCACCTTCTTGATAGCCCAAGGAAGTAGCTGCGGAAGCCCGTCTATGCCTGCTGCATGTACCACGGTGCTGCACAGCCATGCCAGTGAGTTAGGAACCAGCACACAGTCTTTAAAACCATCTTACTTCATCGATGGTCCATTTGGCCACTGTGGTCGCTGTGATGCCGGCCACCCCAGGCAGGAGTTTGCAGTGCTGCTCCCAGCAGAGCGAGAGGGAGCGGTCGGGGTGTGCAGACAGCGCAGACATGAAGAGTGACTGATGCATATTGTCTGAAGAAATAGCTGGCAACAAAAGTGCAAGATGTGATCCAATGTAGAGGGACAAGAACACTGCACCCCATCCTATCCTACAAGCCTTTGAGAGGGACCAAGCAGAGCTCTGGTAAAAGGCAGGGATGATCTCTGTCAGATGGTCAACTTCAGTAGTTGACCACAAGCTCCTCGCTGGTGCTGACCCGTGTGAGGTCTGACTGAGTGAGCCAAGGGAGACCTGCCTCCAACAGCCACCACCCCAGCTCTTTGAGCCCTGCCTCTGCAATGACACTGGAGAGGACAGTACTTACTCTGGAAGTCTTCCTGCTGGATCTTCCGGTACTTTGGAGGTCGCCCTCTAAAGAGACAGGAAGACTGATTTCCAACTGGGTTTGGACTGGCCCGAGGGCTCTCCTCCACACCGCACAGAGCAATGCTTTGGCAGTGGGAGCAAGAATTACCTCTTGGACCCTGACCCAAAGGGTTGACAGCTAAAGACACAAAACATGGGAAGAAAAACCAAGAGAAGTGCCCAACAGAGCTGGGAAGACAAACACCAGGTGCCAACAACCGTGCTCCTCGTGGTCAAGGAGCCTCGACAGCTTGGCCAGCAATGGCAGTGGCAGCACAGAGGCCCTGTGCTGCTGATGGGACTCACCAGGAATGCCCCTACCTCCCGTGGTGCCGAGACTTCTTTCGCTGAGAGAAGCCAATGAGGTTCCTCTTGCGAGCCGAGGCCTCGCTGTCGGACAAGTCTGCTTTCAGCCTGCCCTGGTTCTTCTCTGCCAGCGGGCACCCTGAGAGGCAGTAATGGGCTGTAAATCTCCCAGTCACGTGTCCTGACCCATCGCATCCCGGCGTGGGGCACTTCCTAGAGGACAGAGGGGAGGCAAGCATTGGACCAGGCTCTGAGCAGCAGTGGGGGCACCCCTCTGCCCCTAAGCATGAGAAGCTGGAGCCCTGGCCATAGAAGGCAGAGTAAAGATGTGGTGAACAAAGTCCCAGTGCAAGGGTGCTGGGTGCATGGGCACACCCAGTACCTCCAGGTACAAACATCCATCCCACCTTCTCCACTGCGGTCACAGTGACCCTGCGCAAGTCACCAGTGCTGATCCTCCCTTCCTTGCCCCCACAAGCATCCAGATGAGACTAAGGAGGAAGAAAGTGTCATGAGTGTGGCCAGTATGGAAACCCCTGGGAGCCAGATCTGCCTTTCCCATCCTCACAGATGCTCCACCATACTCACTCCTCTTGACAGCAGCCTGCTGTACTGCGGTTAGCACGACATGGTGCCTGGTTTCCCCTGAAAAAGGCCTCACAAGTGACTGTCTGAGCTGGGGCACATGCACTGCTCCTTCTCAGGACTTGCCAAGCTCACAAACTCACAGTGAAAGGCATCCAAGATGGGTGGGAGGCACATCTTGAAGCTGGTATCAGTTAACAGCATCATAGGGGCATTGTTCCCTACGTAGTCCCCACAGGTAGATGGGCACATAGGGCACCCCCAGGGGCTCTGGGTACACAGGACAGGCATGGAGCAGGAGCTCACAGGATTTATTCTGAGGAATGGTTGATAGAAAATGGACACAATAAGGCCATAGGCCAATGGATGGAAGAGGCCTGACAGTAATGAACCAAAGGCTTTGCAGCCTTGCCTGGAGGTTGCCAAAGGACATGTACATGCAGAAGGACTGAGCAATTTGGCACAGAAAGTTGTGGAGACAGATATAATGAGAAGGAACTGATAACTGTAACCTTGAAACACAGCTGCAAGTTTTAACAAGCTTGGACTTGAAACAAGCTTGGAACAGAACCAAGAAGAAAACTGCAAGAGTGGGGGGGAATACAAGTGTAATCTTTGTATTGTAACCAAGAGTATATAACTGGGACCCTCAGATGAAATACACGAGCTTTGACTAATGATCATATTGATTGTTGTCATTCTCCCACAGCTGGAAGGTCCTCGCCTACCGCAGGTTTATACCAGCCACAGGCTTCAGGCTGCTTTGGGGCCTGGCCTGTGGAGAGCAAGGGCTGACCCTAGGCATGGGGCAGGGCCAGGTATGAGGTGGGTGCAATGAAGGGCTGGCTGCTGGTGTAGATGATGGGTATGGAAAAGCAGAGGAAGGGCCACAAGGGAAGCTGTGCCCCTCTGAGCCACACTGGGGAGCTCACCTGTGGTGAAAGCTGTACTTGGAGCTCTTGGTATGAGGGATGCTCTTGCAGCCCAGGGTTGGGCAGCCCCCATGGGCAGAGGAGGCTGGTTCCTTTGGCCCTAGACCAGGAGAAGAAACAGGAGAGAGACTGTCATGGCTGCAGCCCCAGGCAGAGCCAGGGCTATGGGCTTCCTGCCTGCCCCAGATGGGAGAAGCTTTCCAACTGACAACCCCACAGAAAACCCCTTCCTTCTTGCCCATCCTTGGGCCATTTCTGTGCATGGGCAGGTGGTGGTGAGAGTGAGGATCTGGCACACTTGGGCCCTGGCCATGAGGGAATGACCCAGGTACAGGACTTACTGAGAGGAGGCTGCAGTGGGTGTCCAGTTTTTGAGCACCAGCCTATGGGGTGGATGTCCGGATGGTCTGCGTCAATCCAGAAATCATAGACATGACTCCAGCCATCAAAATGGATCTGGGGAGAGACAAGTAGAGTGGTCACCCCTCAAACCTCAGGGCACCTCCCTGAGGAGTTCTGGAGCCTTCCAAGCTGGCAGCAAGCAGCAGGATAGAGCTGAACTGCAGTGCAAGGCCCTCCTCCACTCCTGGAGCCAGGCACTGGGACCTGCCAAATTCCACACATTGTGCTTCCACAGACCTCCACATGCTTTGCTCCTGGAACTGCCAGTGAGGTGGGAAGGGTAGGATGAAACCAGCACAGTACTTGGACACAGGCTCAGCACTGATACTCCAACACCCACCTTTATCCTATGATCTTCCACGTCCTCCACACTGGCCACTCGGATGAAGGATGGAGTCCTCCTGTCCACTGCCTCCAGCTTCATGTTGACCAGGAAGCCATGGGGTGGACGCTAGGGACAGGAAGAACCCAGTGTGTCAGTGGGGAGCAGGGCCATGCTTCCAGCTCCTGTGCCCCTGGGCAGCGTTCCCAGCAGTGAGCACTCCTCAAGCCCAGCTCCCAGCCCTGGCCTGTCCCAGTAAGAGCCAGCCCAGCTCACAGTGGCAACAGGAGAGAGTGGCTACAGGCTTCCTGCATATGGGCTGTGTTTTAACAAGATGTGAAAGCTGTGTGATTTTGGGGCTCTGATCTTGCAGCCCCACTTGGCTGGACACAGCTGCTGTTACTGCAGTTAGAGACAACAACTTTCAAGCAAGCCTAAATGATTTCCCACCCCCCAGCTCCTGTCCACCTGAGGCTATGGTCATACTTCCCATTTTTCCAAGAACTGTTTGCACAGGGTAGCCCTGACTTTCATAAAGGCAACGAAGAAAACCCAAATCTCTGCCAAGGCACAGTGCAGTAGATGCTGGCACTCACCACTTTGAAGGCCCAAGCTGGAACAGCAGATGCTCCAGTTTCCTTCAGGTACTTTTCCCAGGTGAAGTTGTCGGGATCAGGATAATCTAAAAGCAGGGAAAACACAGAAGGTGAATGCTGCAGGAAGACAGCAAATACCCCAGAATGTCCTACTGCTTTGAAGGACCAACCAAGTCTGAGCCAGGCACATGGGAACCTGATAGACATCAAGAAATGCTACTACTTTCTCATGGACAATGGAATCCAGGGTAAATGGAAACAAGCATCCGGGCCTGGACAGACAGCTTGGGTCCTCCTTGGGTGTCCATTCAGTCCAAGGCAACCACCCAAAAACACGCGCAGGAGCCTTGGCAAAAGCATGGCTCTGGCCTTGCTGAAGGAAACTGCCTGGGCCTGCAGACAAGCAAAGGCCCTGGGTTCCCTGTGCCACCCTGGAAGCCTGTCCCCAAGGGGGTACACCACTGAGGGCTGTGCTCCCAGGACCACTTACTCACCTTGAGGAGGTGTGAGGGGTTTGCCATGCTCCTGACACCATCCAACTGGGTGGATGTATGGACTGCTGGGGTCACACCTAAAACACAAACCCAAACTCTTACACAGGGTTGAGGAGCCTATCTCAGCACAGCCAGCATGGGCTGCAGGGGTCCAGGGCAGGCCACCTAATGCACCCCTAGGTCTGCACCACCAGCAAAACCCCCTGCATAAGTCAAGGTCTTCTACAGCATCCTTGTCCCCGAGTGACTCAAGGAACCACGGGCCCTGGAAGGCAAGGACTAGGACAAGAGAATGTCAGCTCAGAGGGGCAGGACATGAACATGCCCTTGTTTCAAGCCCTGCAGCAGAGCTACCCAGGGAACAGCAACCGCCTGCTGCAAGTGGGGGGACAGGCTATGCTTTTTAGAGCTTGGAGTGGTGAGAGCTGAGGAGTCTGGGGGGGCTCTTGTCCTTGTCATGGCTCCCAGTAGGTCAGAGCACACTCACGTACTGCTGCTTTGCAGGTCTGCCCTAGGACAGCACAGGGAGCTGCTCAGCACCACCGAGTGAAGAGCAGCTGGGGACAGAAACTGCTGCAGCCCCCAGGCAAGAAGAGGTCAGAGGATCCAGCCAAAGGAAAGGAGTTGCTCTCAGAACCCTGATTGTGCTAACTGGCCATTTTAATTGGTCACAAGCAGTCTCAATTGGGACACTTCCCCACCCTGGCCACAATCCCCAGCCTACAGATGCAGAAGCTCCTCTAAGATCAGGCCTTCAGTCTCTGTATTGCTCTCTGCCTCCCAAAAGGATTTCATGGTGAGCCCACAGCACATGATCGTGTCTGACTGCTCCACATTAACTAAAGGGCTATGGCAATGTCCCAAGAGGTTTGTCCTCCACAAGGGTGACCCTCTGCTTCACTGGTGACCTGTGCAGCAGCACGTTGGGATTGTGCCATTCTTTCCCAAGCACTCCCTCACTCTTGCTGAAGCAGTGGCAGTGTCTCCCAGCACTGGCATCCCAGGAGCCTCTGTGCACTTACCAGTAGTCATAAGTATCATCCCAGTTGTCAAAGTGCACCAAAAAGCGATTGTCCACCACGTCAGTCACTGTGGCAACACAGATGAGGGAAGGGTTCATGCGGTCAACAGCTTCCAGCTTCATGCCCACCTCGAAGCCCGGGGAAGCCTCGTGCTGGGGGATAGAGGTTTCTTTCAGAGCCACAGTCCCACCGCCCTCCTCACCACTTCCCTTGCCCACTGCAAGAAGGGACCTGCCCAAACTCTCCCTGGCCTCCAAGCAGGACCAGACCACTTAGGATCCCAGAAGGGCAGTGCTCTGCTGTGCATGCAAGAGAAGAGGCAGAAGGTGAGTAACTGAGCTTGGCCAGACATAGAGGAAAAGAATTCTTCACTCTCAGAATCTTCAATAAGCAGTAACCTCCCAGAGAAAAAAGTCTCCAACTTATACCAGTTCACAAAGGACTTGTTTGTAGTAATGAACCTCCACCATTAGCAGCAAGCAATGTCCTAGGCTTAAACAGGAGGAGCAGGGATGGGACCTTCACCCTACCTTGCCTTTATTTCTTGGATCCAAAATCTGTGCCAAATGCTGCCTCACACACTAGTGGGATTGTTGCAGCAATGAACAGGTTTAGACAAAATAAGTAACTTGGAGAGGTTGATTTATCAGAAAGGCTGAGTTTCCTCTGCCGCTGACAAAGAAACCATTAGCATTTTGCACTTTGCTGAATTCCCACTTTCCTTGCCCAAACTACCGTATGAAAAATAAAGGCAGAGACAGAAACAATGAAGACACAAAACTTGTACCCAAGTTACAGATCCTCAGCAACCAAACGTGCCACATCCCATTGAGCAATGCCAGTAGTGCACTCTCTGGCCCCCTGCACTGTGGGCTTGAAAAGTGTGGGGTGGACAGAGAAAAGCTCAGCACTGGCAGAGGGATTCTGCTCAGCTGAAGGGGAAGAAGTTACAGCCGAACCTGGCAGGAAGGAGAAGCTGCTACTCACAGCATTTCGGACCATGAAGAGGTGCTTAGGAGCTGCCTGAGCCTTTGTTATCTTCAGGTAGTTTGTCCAGCTGAATTCTTCTTCCTTATAACCTACAACCCCTCAAGAAGAGAAATGAGAGCAGCAAGTTCACAGAGAGCATCCAGGTGATCATGAAGCTAAGCCTGGTCATCTGCAACCAGCCCTCACCCTGCCAACCATGTCCTGCTGTGGGCAGCCCTGGGAAACCCAAACCCTGCGGCCCAGTGTTGGATTCAGAAGGGGTGCTAGGAAACGTACAGTGAAACCCCAGAGCTCAGCTCCTCCCTGGAGAGCATCACTCCCATCCACCCTGGGGCACAGCTGCCGGCTCCAGCCTGGCACTGGGACATCCAGGCTGACAGGGCTTTGCCCCAGAATGGGAACAAGCAGATCTTTAGCAGGATGGGTGCCTGAAAGGTGGTCCTGTGGAACCCCCCCACTACAGCAGCATCTCCTCACGGGCCCCATCTCCAACTCTACATTTACGAGCCCACTACTCATCCACCTCCTTCAACAGCACCCACCAACTGAGACGTGCTAACTCCTTACCTTTTGGGGGCTGGAGTTTGTGCCCAGTCTCCTCAAACCAGCCAGCAGGGTGGATATCGGGGGAGTCAGCATTCAGCCAGAAATCATGGCACTCCGAGTAGCCATCAAAGTGGAGGCGCATTCGGAAACCACACACCTACCAGCAGGGAGGGCGGGAAAGGGAAAGGACCATGGAAACCTCCCACTGTCCCTGGCTGAGCACTGCACACACCTCTTCTCCTGTATTCTATCTCAGCATATCATTTAGGAAAGCAAGCAATGAGTCAATCATAAGCCAGTGCCCAAATTAGGAGGCACATGCCAGTCCCAAAAGGTGTCCAGCATGGAACAAGGCAAGTGTAAGGCCACCACAAGCAAGCCCTAAGAAGGGAAGTTCAGGCTGGTGTGTAAATGCCATGGTGGGGCACTGCTGTGTCGAGCAAGTGCAGGGATTACCTTTTCTGCATCTGGGGCAGATGCTGGTGCAGGGATTTTGACTGAAGGACCCACAAGTGACTTACCTCAGCCACTGTCAGGATGAAGTACATAGATGGGTGCTGCGGGTCGATCCCTTCCAGCTTCATCCCCACTTTAAAGCCATTCTTGTGCTGGGAAGCTATTTGGTACTGCAAACAAGTAAATTAAACTACAATGTAAGAAATGACACAGGTAGAACCATCCCAAGGAGCACCCATCAGGCAATGGGAGCTGCTGGGACCAAGAGATTGTGGGCCACAGGTTATGTTGCCATCCACATTTTAACTCTTTTCCTGTAGAAAACCACATTCTTCCACCTCCTTGTGGGTTTGTGTCTCTTGCTACAGGCAGGGCAGGGTGTCCCCAGGGAGACAGGGACATGGGTCTGGCTCCTCTTCTACCTTGGCTATCAGAGGCCTGGGAGCAGTGGCCTCAGGACAGCTGATATGTGGCTTTGAGGAAGGGCTGGAAAGGCTCCACCACCCTGCCAGAGCCACGGGGGTGTCCTAGACAAACGTGGGGTGCTTGGGATGGAAGACAGCACCTGCTGGGGAGTGGGACCCAGGGCAATCAAAACTGGAGGCTGACTGGTCACCTATGGGTGAAGATGGGAGCCTGCTTATTGCTCAGAGTCCCGCAAAACAGGGAAGCAAGGGAGAGAGGAGAAGGAAGAGGGGGGTGGGGGGGGGAAAAACAGGGAAAGAAAAGAGAAGATGAGAGAAGGAAAAAGACAGGAAAATCCCAACTCACATCCTGGAAGAGATTTAAAGGGGCAGCGACAGCTTTCTGCTCCTCCAAGTAGGACGCCCAAGACCAGCCTTCTTTCTTCTCCTCACTGGCACCTGAGCGCAGCACAAACGCACACACAAGAGGCGCTGCTGAGGGTCTGCTCCAGCCCCTGGCCCTGCCTGCCTCGGAGCAGTGTGCAGGGCAGGTCCTGCTGGGGCCACATGCTGCTCTCATGCACAGTCCTGCATCCCTGCAAAGCTCAGCACCATCCTACGGAGCCCCTTCTCCAGCAAACCATTGAGGGACAGACCAAAGAGGCCCCCATGACCCAAACGTCCTCTTCCACTCTAATAAGGCACTTAAGGAGCCTGAGGGACAAGGCATTCTATGCCATCAGGACACCTCTGCAACCAGTCTTCCTCCAGCCAGTCCATCTGACCACTGATGGATTTGGGATAGTCAGTAGGATACATGTGGAGGTCTGGGAATCACTCCCAGCGGCAAGGGGCATCTGCCCAGCCAAAGCAGCAGCAGGCTCACCTCCCGCCAGCACTCCAGAGGCACCAGTTCCGCTATCCTCTGCTCCGAGACAACCACGGGAGCCCCCCTGGCACACCAAGGCCACACTGATGCCCTAGAGGTGCATTTACCTATCTGGAATTCATGAAAAGTCAGCATCATCTCTATAGGCAGGAGGTGATCCTTCATTCCACTGACCCCTCTGGGAAAGCTACAAAGGCCTTGCCCGAGGCACATGAGACAACCCAAGTGTCCAGCCACTTTCTTTCCCTGCTTTGTAGCACTTGAAGGGACTCCAGGAGTGCTGTGCCTATCCCAGCACTGAGTAATTCACACCTACAGTTAATCATGACAGACAACCTTGGGTAGGGCAGGCCAGAAACACGGGGAAAAACCCAACTCCTTCCTCCCTTGGGCTTAGGGGAAGTAAAGGTGGAAAAAATGGAAACCTGTGGGAGAAATCAAAGCTGTGCTCCAATGAGCAAAGTTATTAACCCAGATGCTTTGCTAATACTTAAGAGTGACAAACATAGAATCATAGAATGGCTCGGGTTGAAAAGGACCTTAACATCACCCAGGTCCAACCCCCTGCCATAGGCAGGGATGCCTCACACTAGACCATGCTGCCCAAGGTTCTGTCCAACCTGGCCTTGAACACTGCCAAGGATGGAATGTTCTTTGGATTCTGTACTTCTTTGGACAACCTGTGTCAGGGCCTCACCGCCTGCACAGTAAAGAACTTCTTCCTTACTTCTAACCTGAATTTCCCCTGTTTAAGCTTGAAACCATTGCCCTTTATATGTCTTCATTATTCTTTAGGACTTTGAAAAAGAGTGGCAGGCATGTTTGGGGAATCAGTAAGTACAAGCTCTGTGCTTCTGGAGAATGACAAATACACCTGGAGACAGAGCACACAGAGACTCTGCTACACTGAAGCATCCAGGTGTGCATTTTGTTTGCTGATGTACTTCTAAAGGAAGAGAATGCTGAAATAACCAGGCTCAGCATTGCTTGCTTACTTGCATGCAGCAGGGAAGGCTCATGCCCAGGTCTCAGACTGTAGAGAAAAGGACCTGGCAAGTGAATATGAAATCTCTTTTTAATAGAGGCTGACTCAGTGTAACATGAGGAGTTAACAGTATCTGGCCCCTGCTACTGTCCTTACATTTGGCTATGGAGAGGAGTCTGAAGCTGGAACAGTTTCATTTTAAAATTACTTTGAATATGACCTTTCACTCTTCACAGACAAAAGGTTTCCTATAAATATTTATTTTTAGTATTTTCCCAATTTTTCCTTCCCCCTCATCCCATTGCACTGCAGGGATAAAACCAACCAAGCAAATGCTGCAATCCTAGCTTCTCTCCTTCCCCTCTGTGTCAACAGCTCTGCATTCGTGATCTCCTCTGAGACGGTCCAGGAATAGATCCCCACAAGATGAGAGAAGCCTTCAGCAGCACCACACCTACAGGAGCAGCTCCCAAACTTGTGCGCTCCCGATCATGTGCGGGAAGTTCCCCACAAGACCATCAAAAGAGGGAGTCAAAGCCAGATGTGGCTCAGTCATGGTATTGCTCAGGATAGTGCCTCTTGGAACAAACACTGTACTAAATTCGGTTCCCAAGGGGAGGGACCAGAGAGCACTGTACAGTACGGCCCAATACCTGAAGAAGACACAGCTGTATATGTAAGGGTGCACCCTTCCCATGGAGAGAAAGACAGGAAAGGAGAGAAACAGAAAGAGAGAGAAAGAGCAGGATCAAGCAAGCAGAGGAGCTTACAAGCCTTCAGGAACATGTTGCACTGGGTGTTTGACTCTGCTGGAGCACCAAAATGCTGTCCCAGACCCACAGACCCACAGCAGGACCCCGCAGCTGTGGTGGGAGCACTGACCCCACCACCTGCCCAACCCTCCGTACCGTGCTGGCTCCCGTTCCAGGTCTCAGCCTCTGGGTTGCTGATGGCAGAGTCCTCAGTGGAGTTTTTCCTCTCTTCCTGCTTTTCCTCCTAGACATGAGAGCAGACAAAACAGAAACCCATCATGCTGGAGGTCTGCACGCAGGTTTGTGCTGCGTGTTGTACTGTTAAGACCACTGCCAAAGGCCATACTGTGTCTTTGCAATGTCCATGATTTGACTGATGCTGGGCAAAGAAATGGGCGGCCAAAAGGATCTGATGATGGGAGGCGATTTTCATGCTGACTGGTAGCAATCACACCTGGCGTGGATCTGCAGAGCTTCCTTGCCTTGTCAAAGTCACTGTCCCCTCCCCAGGATACACATCACACAGACACACACCCTTACTTCAACACTTACTTTGGTGATCCACACTCAAGAGAGCTGTTGAGCGCACTTGATACCTACAGCTCAACCAAGACATGTCTAGCACAGCCCAACCTGAGGTGCACAGCATGCCCAATAGACCAACACGTGTCTAGAAGCTCTGATGATCCACACATTCAAGTCTTTTTGTCATTAATAGCCAACAGGTTATCCCCTTGACATATAGCTGACATAACACTGAAAGACATCAACGAGAACTGAGGGGTAGCCCATGACCCACCCTTGAAATCAGCATGGGTGCACACCCAGCCACCCTGCCCTCTTCCTACCATTTGCTCTGATTCATATTCTTCCTCCGAAGGGCTCTGGTAATCCTTCCTCTTTCGTTTCTTCACTGGCTTGAGGATTTCAGTGGCATTGGTGCTGCTGGCAGAGTTTTCCACAATGACAGACCTGCATGGAGTAAGGGAGAGTAAACCACTACGGCACGGTGGCTATGGCTGGGGTGTCGGTAAGGGCCTGGCTGCTGGAGAATCCCTGCCACCCCACTCCTTAACTCACACACGCTCCCATCCCTCTCAACTAATGTTTGCATTCCTTTCAGCACACAAGTTGGCATGAGGTTAGAACCAGGGTACAGAGCAGAATCATTCTCACACACCTGGGTGGCAGAAACCTGAACCCAGGGATGGATCAGAAGTGATCTACTTTTGTAGCAGGGCTCTAAGCTGCATCAGAGCCACAGAGAGATGCCGTAAAACAAGTCCCAGGCATCACACATTAGTAAGCAGTGGGGCTGGAAATGCCTTTGTGACCCATGCTTCCCACTGCTACTCTGCCTGCAAGTGCCCATTGCAGCAACCTCCTGGTCTGCCACATATGTGTTTATGAGGCCACAAACTGAGCAGGAGAAAATTTGGCTCCTGTGCTTCCCGTTGCTCCTGGGACAAGTCTTCATCCCCCTATACTGCAGCCAGAGCACTCTGCCTGCAGGGAAGAGGGGACCAAGTGGGCTCCCCTCTTCATCCCTTGCTGGAGCATGCAGACCAGGGGAGGGAGGACAGACAGATGGATGGATATGGCTCTACATGGAGCAGACTCTCCTTCCTTTACCTCTCTTTAAACTGCTGGTGACAGTGCTCGCTGCAGAAGCCTCTGCCTTCCCGGGCTCCATCTGACACATGTCTGCGGCCACAGGTATCACAGTGGCACATGCTTTCTGCTGTTGGAAGCTTGGTCTGCTCTGGCACATCTGAGTCAGAGAGAAGAGGACCAGTGAGGCACAAGGTGCGGCAAAGGAAGGAGAGCAGGAAGCAGGAGACGTGCCTCACTCAGGACCTACACCAGCCAGTGCCTGCTGCATGATGATACCCACCCCAGAAATGCCACTGTGGCACCCTTACCCTGAGCCACAGTAGGATTGTCCCTGCTGGTGGGTGCCACCTCTGAGTCCCCATCTTTCTCTGTGTGACCTTCCTTTATAGCTTCCACTGGAGGCATCTTATCAGCACTCACCACCTTCAGCGTCCCGTACTCATTAATTCGGAACTATATCAT
The DNA here is from genome assembly GCA_024733675.1 of Psilopsiagon aymara. NCBI lineage: Eukaryota > Metazoa > Chordata > Aves > Psittaciformes > Psittacidae > Psilopsiagon > Psilopsiagon aymara. Next base: position 20,449 of record JANRGW010007292.1, read on the forward strand.
TGAACCAAAAAACAAGGAAAAATAGTTAACAAGGAGGACAGAAATGCAATTTGACAGCTAGTGGGTGCATGTGAGCTCTGAGAATAATGAGGGACATGGTTCGGTCATTAGTGCCTCCAACAACAGGACAGCTCTCAGATGATCTTTAAGGTCCCTTCCAACCCAACCCAATTCTTAGGGTTAGAGGCAAGCACAGCACTAAAGTCTCCTATCCTGCTGCCCCTCCCCGCAGTCTGTGATGGCCTCTGCGCCTGCCAGGGCAAGGACACTGCCTGCCTTGGGTGAGACCAGCACCAGCAGGCAGCAGGAGGGGCAGGGGGATGGCTGAAGGATGTCTGGTGAGCATAAGGCCATTGTTTCCAGAGTGAGTGCAGGACCTTTGTGAGAGCCAACTCCATGGCACAGCTTGGAAAGATGCCCTGCCCAGCAAGCAGGAGTCCTCTGACTCCCTGTGCAGGGCAGACCCAATGCCACGCCCCAGGCACCATGTATTTGCTTTCTCTGCTAAGGTCACAAGAGCCTCAAAGAGCTGGAACAGCCAAGGGTTACTCCAGCTGGGGTGCAGGTACTGAATCCTGGTGGTCGCTGCCTGCATCAGCTGGGGACTGCCACTTACAAAAGCAAGCAGCTGAGGGAAGTGGTGAGGGGGGACAAACACGGTGGCTCAGGGCTACACTTACCCGCAGGTTACTCCCAGGCAAAGTAGCCACCCCATCTTTCCACTCCAGCACACGGACTGTGCTGCAGGTCTGCACCCCGCTGATCTGGGGAATGACAGCAGCTGTGATGGGCTCGCTCCCTGCTCCCCTCTCTGGCCTCTCGGCCCCTGTGCTTCTCTGTGGTTCCCGGGGAAATCGCTGGATTTCTAAGGTGCTCGTGGGAAGGCTGATGGTAGTGGCATTTGCTTGAGAAGAGAAGAAAGGAAACAACCAGAGGCATACACAGAACACAGCAAGTGTCAGATTCTGCACCCAGGAGGAGTTAACCTGGGTTATATGTACAAACTGGGAAAGAGAGGAGGAGAGCAGCCCCATCGAAAGAGATCTGGGGGTCTGGGTTGGTGGCAAGTTGAAGAGGAGTCAGCAGTGTGCCCTGGCAGCCCAAAGAGCCACGTTCTGGGTGCACCAGCACAGCACCACAAGTAGTTCTGGGGACGGAACTGTCCCACTCCACACGGCACTGGTGTGGCCCCAGCTTAAGTCCTGTGTGCAGCTTTGGGTCCGCAGTAGAAGGAGGACATCAAACTACTGGAGTGTGTCCAAAGGAGGTGACCAAGGTCTCGAGGGCAAGACTTAGGAAGTGTGGCTGAGGTCACTTGGCTTGGAGAGAGAAGGCTGAGGAGTGGCCTCATCACAGTCTACGCCTTCCTCATGGGGCAGCACAGAGAGGTGCTGATCTCCCCTCTGGTGACCAGCAATAAGACACGAACAAACAGAATGAAGCTGCATCAGGGGAAGCTCAGGTTGAACATAAGGAAAAGATTCTTCACTGGGAAGACAGTCAGTGCCAGGGCAGTGGCCATGGCACCAAGCCTGCCACAGCTCAAGGAGTGTCAGGACAATGCTCTCAGGCCCATGGTTCAGTTTTAGGTAATCCTGCAGGGAGCAGGGAGTTGGACTCAGTGATCCTTAAAGACCCCTTCCAACTTGAGCTATTCTACAATTCTATGATAATTCAGCAACCTGGGAGCCCACATGCCCTCCAGAGCAGGCACAAAGCACACTGTGCCGCACTGGCACAGGGCCCCAGACATCAGGGGTTCGGTTTAAAACTCAAAGGTTTTGATCAGCCAAGCAGCATGGGATAGGCACTGGGAACCTCTAAAATGGCAACAGCAACAAGGCTTTACCTCCCAAGGCTTGAGAACAGCACACATACACAAGGAGTGTGAGGTATCAGTGTGGGCAGAGAAGGCTGGGGAGGCCCCAGTTAGGACAAGTCTGCATACCTGGTATGATGAAGGCAGTTGTTGGCAGGTGGGTGCTCTGCACAGTGCTCTCGGTGGTGACCACGTGGACGCTGACCTCCCCAGCGGTATTCCCCTTCGTGCTTCTCACAACCTCCATCTCTGCTCTGCTGTCCATCACCTTGCCAGGGCACAGAGCAAGACACTGTAAGAAAGCAAGACACAAATCAAGTTGGGTACTCCTGACAAAGGAGTGAGAAAGAGACTCTGGAGGATGGTTCCCTCCCTTTCAAGCATCTCCCAGCAAAAACCCCTGTAGGACATATCAAAGGCCTATTGAATCCAACAAAGAAAAGCCCCTATTATGAGATCCCAGCTCAGAGCCTGCAAACACTGAGGGGTTTTTCTTACCTGGAACCACCATAAGATGGTCTGAGCACAGCAGGTCCACCACAAGCTATGGATGCTCCTGGCTCCCACTGATGTAGGCTGTGACAGAGAGTTAGCAAATCCTACCCTGGAGCAGACACAGGTTCCTCCAGTTCCCCTTCCAGTTCTCCCGCTGGGCAGCCACCTTTGATCTTCTAACTGGCTGTAAGAGAGGAATTTCACAAGTGGCAGGAATTAACCAGGGGGTGGAGGGAACATGAAGTCCACTGGATGCAGCTGAGTTTCTCACAGGGGTCGTGATGTACCACCCATTTAGCCATGAATTTCAAGAGGCAGGCATGGCCCTGAGGATACTACCTGGCTTAACTGGCCCTGACCAAGCTCCTCTGGAGCCCCCACCCATGACCCACCACATCAGCCCCACCATAACCTGTCGATGCTGCGCCGCAGCAGTGCTGGTCTCTGGCTGCTGCCTGGACCTGACCTGCTGGCTGGCATCCTGGCTTGATCTCAGACCTTGCCTGGTGACCTGAGCTCTAGCTGGACCTTGTGACAGTTCCCTGTCCCTGGGGCAGCAGCTGGCCCCTGTTGTGCCCCATTAGGCAGCAATTCCAGTAATACCATACAGAGACTGAAGAATGTGGGAAGTGACAGATTTAATTTAGAGCCAATACCCCGATGCACAGCTCTGCTGATCTTCCACTTCTTTACCAGTTTATCCTCTCCCTTGAGCCAAGGCCCATCAGGCCCTGTCCCTCCTCCAGTTCACACCAGAATCCTTTCCCTCCTTCCCAGAAGAAAACCTCACTCCTCTGCTCCTCCTTTTAGCTGTTCTGTCCATGTCCAAGCACGCAACATCAGGGCTGCTCTATTAGCACTGCTGAAACTCAGCAAGGTGAATTAGGAAAAGATGAAGAGTGGGATAGATGGTAACTAAAAGCCCTGATCTAAGTTGTTTGGTTTCTTTTGTTTTTCAATTAAAGCTACACAATTATATTCATACAATTATATGTCAAACCACCATTTTCAAAGGCAGAAGATGACAGCAGCTCAGATGAACACACACAGTAAGACAGTGAGAATCACCCCGTAACAACGGCACCTACATCAGGATGTTGTCAGGAGGACTGAAGGAACTAACCCAGCTGGACACCAGACTGCAACTAAAAGCCAAAATGAATTTGGCAGCCAACCTGTCTTGGTGCTTCCTAATACCCACCAGCAACCTATCTGCTTTCTTAGGTACTTCAACCTGATATTTACCCTTGATTCATCACCTGGGTCAAACAGGGACAACTCTTTGTTTTCTGTGAGCTATTGGTGCTTTTTATGTATTTATTTAAACAGAACTCTGGACTGGAAATGCCTAGAAAAAGAAAAGAAATAACCAGATCCAGTGCTCAAGCTGGGTGATGCTCAAACTTGTCCCCATGCAGCAATCTATGATGCTGCCCAACACCCAACACCAGCACCCTGGACCAGGGGCTCGGAAAGCAAGCATTTTACACACAAGCCTCCAACTCTGCTGCAGTCTCACAAAACCACAGCAAAGCCAGGGAATGATCCGCTGGCTGGAAAGAGAAGGGATACATGGTGCAACAGGCCACAGAGGAGCATAGAGAAAAGTAGCTCCCAGCATAGACACTGTACAGCCGCATCAGCACTTTTATAAAGGATGGCCTGGTCAATGTTTGTGCTTCTTTTCACCTCAAAACTGGCTTAAAGTAACTGTACTTTAAACAATATTAATACATTTATTGGCTCCGTGGCTTCTTCTTTAAGTAGTCCTGAAGTCTGCACTGGAGCCACCCATTTGGAAAGCTAAAGCTCAACAGAAAAGGACTCGGGGGTCCTGGTGGACACCACACTGAACATAAGGCAGCAATCAGCAAGAGTGAATAGTGTCCTGGGCTGCCCTAAGTGTCACAGTGGATAGAGGGATCCTCCCCTCTGCCCAGCACTGATGAGGGCACCCCTGGAGTGCTGAGTGGAGCATCCTCTCCATAGCCTGGGCTGTTTCTTGTGCCCTGCTGGGCTGGATTAACACCCCCCATGCTACAGAACCCTTCAAGCACTGCAGCAATGTCCTCTTCAGGTCAACACGTGTTTGAGAAACATCAGAAGGAATACAGTCAAGCGTCCGCCCTTAGAAGGGATTTTCAAGCTCTTTGTGTCCCAGAAGGATCCATTGGGAAAGCCAGGGATGAACAGCTCCATCCCCTGTGCCTGATGGGACCCACTGGGTCACGCCTGGGCAGCGCCTCACCCCAAACACCCCCAAACTGGGACCAGTGCTGCTGCACCTGTACAGAACTTGTCCAGGGGAGATAAGCACCCGCACCTCCTTCTCTCTAGTGTTTGGTGGGACAGACCCCAGTGGCTTGGCTGGACAAAATACACTTGGCTGCACCCAAATGTTACCCCCCCCAAACAAGCGGCTCCAGCTGGGCCGCCGGTCCCCGCGGGACGCAAGGCACGGGTAGAGCACAGCTCCCGCCTCACCTCGGCCGCCGCCGCCGCCCAGCCGGCA
>JANRGW010007300.1:0-13326 GCA_024733675.1 Psilopsiagon aymara
TCAACCTGTGGGAGTTGCATTCTTTCAATTCTCCATGTAGCAAACTGCGTGGCTGATTTACGGCCTAAACCATGACAGTCACCCACACCTGCAGAGGCTGGTGGGGTTGCTGATGGCCCAATCTTCCCACCAGTGCTGACCCAAAGCCTCACTCCAACCCTGGGGGCCAGGACCTGGCTCACTGCTGATGCTGGTGGCTGCCCTTCTCCATGCCTGCATCCCTGGAGGGGATGAGGCTCTGGTGCTCTGCTGGATGAAGCCATGTGATGGTTACTGCTGGTGCACGGGCAAAAGCACTGATGCACCCCCTGTGGTTTTGTCTGTGGAACGTTCTTGCTCAAGATGTAAATTACAGTTCAGGGATCACTGCAATTGTCTGTAGTGCCTTCTGCTGCCCCTTCAAAGGAGTAGGAGAAGTGCTTTCTTCAACTGCCCCAGATGATAGTGATGATGGTTGTTGCTATTATTATTACTATTCACCATCATCATCATCATCATTATTACTGTTACTGTTATTATTATTATTTGGTGCTGAACTGGCTTTTAAATAAACAATTGCCAGGCAAGAATTTCTATCTATTATTTTTCCACATCCTTCAAGTTTCCTCAGTATTAGCAAAGCAAAGGTTTTGGCCAAAGCTGAGAGAAATCTCATGAGATGCAGTTACCACTCAGTTTGGGTATCGTGAAATAATTCCTCTCCTTTTACATCTGTGCTTGCACGTGTTCCAGAAACACAGTTAGAGAAATAATCCAGACTTACAGATTGATCCCAAACAGGAATCTAAATGTTTCACTTTTGTGGTTACCGTTCTGCTTTTCTGCAGTTGCAATGCTTTGGAGAATAGACCTTTTCCAAGATAAACACAGTGCCACAAGGTGTGCATGGGGAAAAACAGAACAAGCAGGAAAGGATCTGCTTTCTGCATGTGTGGCACAAACCGACAGGTTGGCAGGAGCTTCTCAGTGACTTTGTTATAACAGAAGTTAAAGCAGTAAGTCAGAAATACAGGCTGGGCTATATTTCAGGTGTTAAGACCTAAGGCTGAGTAAATTTACTAAGGCTGAGTAAATGGACTATGCCTGAATCCAGGATTTTACTTAACACCTTAACATTTGAAAATATATATTATTTATGTCAGAAGCAACTTTGTGTTCTTATTGTTACCTGCTGTTCCTTTAACATACCTCTGTTACATGCCTTAAGAAAGGTATGTTTTGGAGGGAGAGAAAAGTAAACCAGGTCCTCAGAAGACATTACAGACCTTTCCTCATCATGCCACTCTCTAAATACCCCACTCTATGCCCTGTTAACATCAAGGCAGTGATGGTTACCCATGGAGCTATCTGAAAAGCAGGTAACGCACACAGAGGTTTCAGATCACACACTTTTTAAGGCTGGTCTTGGCACCCCCGTGTGTTTTTGCAGTACTTTATGCAGACAAACACGAGCCCTGTCAAGGTGCCATGAGAGGATGAGTAAGGTGAGATGCTGCAATCAATCCCACCCAAGAAGAGACAGTTTCCCATCTCACAGATAGCTGTCAAGGCACGACCCACCCTGCACTGCTCTGCACTGGCACACACTGTGCTTACCTCCTGCTGAGCAAAACCAACTCAAGTCAGAGCGCTGGAAGAGAAGAAGGATTTCACCCCTGTCTATAAGTGCTATCATATTATCTAAGGTTGTCAAACGAGACATAGTATAAGCGTGGCTGAGTTGGTACCAGTCTGGAAACTGGCTTAATCTCCTGTGGGGTCTGTGAACAGGATCTTGCACCAGTGTAGAAAGCGGTGACTGCTAATGCCCACCTTCCCTCTGTTTGAGGGCTTGAGAAAAAAGGTTTGAACAATCATCCCTCAAGGTTTTATTTCCTTAGCCCTTTGGAGGATGGTGCCTTCTGCTGTCCTCTTTCCAGAGAGGAAACACACTTGACACACGCCATAACTGTGGCTACAAATCTACTTCATAAACCTGTTGTCACCAGACAGGGCTTTTTCAAAAAGTAGCAGGAATCAGTTTCTCTCTGTGTTTATGCTTGAGGGATTTTTGTGGTCAATGGGATCTTATGGGAATTGATGTTTCCTGGATGTTATAACCGGAATGCTGCAGCTGTGCTTTTAACTCTTAGCAGGCTGGAAGCCCTTTGTTTCCCTGCTCCTCACCAAGTAGCTTTCACATGGGACTTGGTAACAAAGGCACTGCAGAGCTCTCTGGTTTAAGGATCCAGCAGAGTGCTTAAGCCCGGTACTGAAGTGCTTTGTTGCATTAGATGATGTCTAACAACACCTTGGAGAGCCGTATCTTTCCTTCCCAAAGTATCTCAGATAATAAATTCAAGGAAGTGAAGATTTCCACTCAGCATCTGCCTTTTACTAAGACTTCAGAAGGTTGCTGTACACCAGCGTATTCCTGTATCCTGGAAGCACCTCAGGGAGGGGGGTTAGACCAGAAAGAACGGTACCATAAATGCACCATTAATTGCATCTAGAACTCTTCCTTAGAAACCTGAAGCAGGGATAGAAAAGTGATCTGAAATGTCATAGAAAGGCATAGAAACAAGAGGTTAGTCTGAACTTCAGTGATGTTGGGGCATTTCTCCTGTAGTGACTGGCTAATTGGGCTGATACTCTCGTTCTCTCTGATCCCCCTTTTGCCCTTTTGAAGGCTTTTTAGCCTTCCTGTAATACTCGCTCTTTCCCCCCCCTTCAGCTAGTCCTTATTCTAACCGCTGAGAGGGGGAAATAAAGCCAATTGTAATGGTTCAGGAGTTGAAAGGGAGAAGGACTTATTCCTAGGGAAGGGTTTGCTGCAGAAGTATGCTTCAGCAGGGAATTTGACAGGGGCAAGGAAGAAAGGGAGCAGATTTTAACCTTTGTGGACAGATAGGCTCATTCAAACAGATACATCTTTTCCTTCCTTGTTGTGTACCATCTTCATTTGAAGAAGACTCCCCCATTGTGGAACAGTTCTCACACTGTTTGAATCTAGCCTTTTCCAACAGGGAGAAAGCCTGTTCCTCCGTAATCTGTGAGCCATCAGGGAAGAATGAAAGGCAGCTTCAAAATAGCCTCGATTTAAATAAAAACCATATTTTGGCAATGGGAGGTGAAATGGAAACCCTTGTGCTTGACCATCATATTGACATGTTCATCAAACCACTCGACAGACTGCAAATATCCATGTGGGTTCAGTGCCAAAAGCCGGAGCAGCCAACCAGATGTGGAACAGACTGTGGCTCAGCTAGTCTGCTCCCAAGCAGGGATGGAGAAAAGCTGCTCCTTGGGGCTGCAATCCATCAGTTCCGCTCTGGACATCCCCAGCAGCAGAGGCACCAGCATCCCTTCTTGTGAGGTGTTCTGGTGGGGAGGTTCTCTCCTGTTGGGGAATCAACTGATGGAAAGCCCAGGTGTAGTGGGAGCACAAGGAAGTTTAGGATGGGGAGTGGTGCTACAACATATCAGTTCTCTGCAATCATTTAATATCATTCAAGAGCATGAAGCTGAGCGTGTGTTTGCTGGATGAGAGTGTTCCAGCACATTCCTTGATCAGATGTCTATACCCCAGGGAATTGGGCTCCTACTAAGATTTTACACAATACCAATTCAAACTATAAGAGCCACTTCAGACTTGTTTTAACTCATGAGTATTTGTGCCAACAAACTTGCTTGCTAAGATACTGCCAGGAAGCAATAGCTAGTCCAGTCCTGAGCAGCCTAAAAATCTCCTCTGTATGTATTTGTACAATGTCTGCATGCAGGTGCCAAGGCATAGCTCAGGACTCACAAGTTCCACCAGCATGGAGATAATGTACATGATTGCTGTAAACACACTGCAAGCAAACATGCGGAGAAACCTTCAGAGGAGCACTACAAAGGCCCCATTCTTCACTGTGCTTTCTGCACACAGCAGATGTTGGGAACTGAGAGCTGTGATGCAGATCACCAGGTATCCAAGACCCACAATGAATGTGTTATTAATCACTGGCTGCACTTGTTCAGTGCTGAGTAATGATGAAATGCCACAAGAAATGCTTCCATCACCCAGTTACAGTAAAATAGAGGCTGATGGCAAGAAAAAGGGGCTGTCGCGAAGTAATCATTTCTTGAGACATAACCTGCTTAATTCTGAGCAACTAATCCTGTGTAATAATGTCATCTAGCTCTGAAACAGCTCATAGCCCGAGCCAGAGCTCTGGGGAAGCTGCACCACCAACCAGGCAATCAGACCCCTCTGCCTGCCCCGTACCTTAAAACCCACAAAGCTGTCAATCAGTTTGCATGAGAGCTGCTGCAGGCCATAGAATTGCACAGTCACACCATCAACGAGGCTGGAAAAGCCCTTTAAGATCATCCAGTCCAACCGTTCCCCAGCACTGCCAAGGCCACCACTGACCCATGGCACAGAGCCCTCAGCTCCACGGTGTGTGAACACTCGCAGGGACGGTGGCTCCAGCACTGCCCTGGGCAGTTCCAATGCTGAGCACCCTCTGGGAAGGAATTGTTCCTCAGCTCCACCTAACCCTGCCCTGGTGCAGCTTGAGGCCGGTTCCTCTTGTCCCATCCCTTGTTCCTTGGGAGCAGGGACTGACCCCCAAACAGGATGGGTTTGAAAGGTAAAGAGAATGCAAGAGGGACCAGGAGAAAAGGGAAAAAAGAACTCCAAGTGATGATTCTGAGGAAAAAAGCAACTATTTTGAGTAAGAAGAATCTTGTACTTAAGAGAAGTGTAAATAGTGTTCTGTCAATGTTAGTAAGCACTGAAACTGACTTTGGTGTGAAACACGGAGTTGTATGAACATACTGTGTTTAAGTCATCAGAAATGCCGATCTGTCCTAGCACACACTTAAGGAGGGGGATGTTTGAGCCAAACAATAAAACTAAGTTGGAGACTTGCTATGTGTGAACTGAAGACTCACTCCTGAGCCACTAAAGAGTAGCAGAGGGAACCGTGACACATGGTTTATAGCTAGAGAAAAGGAGTGAGATTCAAGCCCAACTTCAGAAAGCTGTTTGGCTCTCAGCAGCACCTTCTGTGATGCTGAGCGAGGTCTGTGCTCTCCTTATGGTCTCAGTGTCTTGCCCTTCTTAGAATCATACAGAACAGTTTGGGTTGGATCATCCAGTTCCAGTCCCCTGCCATGGGCAGAGACACCACACGCTCTTGGCTGTTTACACTGAAAACTCTTCTGTGGGATCTGTATCTTTCTGTGTATCTTATATTAACCTTTTCCTTTATTTAACTGCTGCTTGGAATCATTTGGGTTTGACTGGTCTTAAAATAGCATAATAATAGAAAATATCCCAATGGAAACAAAAGGAGAGAGCTTTGTGGGCCACAGCTGCTGTTCTGCTTCAACCGTTTCCTAAGCACAGAAGTGCTTTGCCCCATCTCAGACCAGAAGCAACATGTTAGCTGCACATTCCCATCATAAACTGGGATTTACTCACCCTGTAGGCAGCAAGCTGAATCAGGGACAGGGCACAGGGTACATCACCAGCACAGGGACAGTGTTAATACATTTAGCTGCAAACACAATGTCAGTCTGTGATGGGCCAAAGATGGAGCTGACCCATCGCACACACACTGCATCCCCCTCCCTCACACATCGCTGCTTCTCTGTTACCCACAGGCAAGTGTGGGCTCCCCAAGGGGTTCAGTTATAGAGCTCAGGCACTCACAGAGCCACCTCACCATCCGCAGGAGATGACCTTCTGCATTAATGAACCCACCAGGCTTTGAAGTCTGAGTCTTGGTAATCCAAATAAGAATAAAAGGTTGCCCCAGCACTGCAGATGAGGTGTGGGTGAGGCCCAGAAGGGAGCAAAAATCACTTTTCAGAGCTTCCTCCTGGCCTGTGAAATCACCCAGCTCTGAAGGAACCCAACAGAAAGGATGCATTATCTTGCACTAAAAAGGGACAGCTTAGTGTGCGGATTTCATAGTGAATAAAGTGATGCCCTGCTCTACCGCAGAGCTCCTGCTGCTCTTTGCTCTCTACCGAAGAGCTCTCCTACACTATCACCTTTCGAGGCACTTTGGAAAAACACTGTAATGAGGAAGTGCTGCTTGCTCACACTCAGATTGTCTGCATGTGGAGGTGGGGGCTGGCGTTTTACAGTCACAACTGGGTTGCTCACCTCCCGATTTGCAGTAGGAGTTAAGTAGATGCCAGATAACACACTTTTCCTCTCTGCATACAAACTGTCTTACCTACATCCTTTGTGCTTTGAACAACCTGACCCTGGGCTCCAGTGTGCTGTTTAGGCTTTGCAAAAGACATAAACAGCACACAAGAGCTATATCTGCCTTTTGAAAAGCAATCCTAATGTTTCTTAGCTTGAATCCTTGGAATCCTTCGCCCTGCACAGCATCCATGCTGTTTACTGTAACTTTTGCAACTGCTTTTTTCTTTCTCTCCAATCATTCTTATCTGTTGTACCAAAAAATCCTTTTAATTTCAGTATCACCCCAGTGGGCACATCTGCATAAATGTTACTGCAGACATACTGCAGGAATCTCTACAAAGGAGTTGGATTGCAGAGGGTGATTTGTTTCAGAAGTCACGAGAGATCATGAGATATTATTCTTTGCAAATGTATCAACTGTATCATTCCCAAAGCAGTGTTCTCCATGCAGCAAACAGTTAAGCCAAGGAAAATCAGTCCTTAGAATCCTTTTCCCCCTCTTTGTATTGAAGGCATTTGGTATTAAAATAGATTAAAATAAAAATACAATGTGTACATTTGCATCCTCTCATGTGTGCTTACATGGGCTGCTCGAAGGTTCTTTCAAGTGAGTAAATTCCATTTTTCAAACACTTGCCACTAAAATACAAGCACTGATCATCAAATGTCTGTTGAACATTCTAACAAACCTGTCAGGCAAAAGAAGACAAAAGAAAGACACCCCAGAGCTATGCAATTGTAGAGAAATACACCATTTCTGCATCACATTCTGTGTCTTCTTCAGTTCTCTATCCTACTGTTCCCCCATAAATTCTAAGTGGTAAAAGGTAGTGTCTGCAATGACCATAATTCATTATATCGTCATATAATGTCCAACAGGGAAAATTCTAACACCTTCTCTGGTCGTCTTTTTCTGAGCACTGCACAATAAAGACCATGAGGTGCACTGTTTTCTTTGCAGATTCCAGTCAAGCTTGGAGGTAGAGAAGGTCAGAATGCCCCTTCTTTGTTCCTGTTGAAAATTCCCTGGGGAAACCTCTTCCCAAAAGACTAAAGTAAAAGAAAAAAGGAGTTCTTTCCTGCTTTACTTTTTAAAGCAGAACGTTGTATTATGACATGACAATGTTCTAACTGAGATTCATTTTGAAAACTCAAAACGAAACATCTGGTTTGACTTAATGCCATTGGATTTTGGCATTTGGAAATCTAAAGATTTCCACTTTTGGATTCCCATGCTTTTTCAGAAAAACAGGCCCCTCCTTTCCCTCCCCCCACCCTAAAACCTCAAATCTGGAAAATATTGAAAGCAGCATGCAAATATTCTCTTTTCCCCTTGCTTCCCTCCCAGCCCCATTTTCTAACCATTTCCAGTTGTCTGGAAGATGTGCTGGGAAAACAGAATGGAAAGAAAAATCATGCTATATAATCAACCCCAAAGAACATACAGGTGTTTGGGCCTGCGTGTCTGTGAGAAAGATCTTCCCTAGTCTCCCTATGTCCTCTAGAGATACAGGCTTTGAAATAAAATGCTTCCAGCCATGTGTTTGTCTCTCCCGTGCCTGTTGGTGCAAACGCACCACTGGGCTGAATCTCTTTATAGCCAGAGCTTGCACCGAGGAAGCATAACTGCTGTTTGAGAGGATGGTAACTGCATCTGTGAAATAGGAACCGTCCACTTGGAATAGGAATAGCAGTATTTCTTTTCCTTTGTAAAGTACTTTGACACTGATGGAGGAATCAGAGCCATGGAGCATCATTACATGAGATGTTTGCTTTGCAATTATTGACACTCGTGATACAGAAGGGTTCAGCACTCATAATAAGACTGCTAAGATCTTAAGATCTCATAATAAGAGTGCAAAGGTAAAAAATAAGTGAAAAGCATGCTTTTTCTAAGGGCTGTTTCTGAAGCAGTCCCATCATTGTTCCTTATACAGCCTTTTGCTAACCTGCTGCCTTGTGCCTGAGAATGACTCCATTTGAAACTATGCGTTGGTTTGGGATGGTCCAAAGTCACCGGCAACCAGCAGTGGTCACTTGGAAAGCACCAGCCTTGGAATGTTCTGCCTCCTCTCTGCTGTCTTGAGTATGTTCACCTGAAGAGCTTTTTCTTTCCCCAAAGGAAAACACTGCTGGGTGTTGCAGTGGACATGGATGTGTGAGCAGGTACCACAGTGTCTGCAGCCTCGGGGTGTTTCTGACACTACTGAAGTGCCCAGGCTGAGTGCATGGGGGTAGGAGTCAGAGCTTCATGTCATGCCCACTTCAGGAACAGTCTCACAGGATGTCTAAAATGAGCTTGGCCAAAATGCATGACAGGAGTACAGTAAAAGGTAACTTCTTCCATTACCATCTCACTGCATAAATACCTGATTATAAGTCTATGAGCAATCACTTCTGATTTTTCTTAGTCCTCTTGTTATCTTAGTCTCTCTACACCAGGAAACCTATTGCCAGTTGTCTATGTGGGCACCAGAGCTCACAAGAGACACTTTGTGCTAGATCTGGATAGATACTGACTCTCTGTCTCCTATTCTGCGTCCCTAGAGAAGTTAGGTCTGAAGCTGGAAGAACCTCTAGGTCAATGGGAGTCTGTGCCCTCTGAACTACTTGAAGGAAATTGCTGCCATATGTCTTTTGGCCGAAGAAACCACCAATGTCTTCTTCCAGGAGAGGGCTCCCTCTTGTTAGCAGCAATACTGTAAATGTAAATGTGCTGCGTTAAACATCTCCTGATGAGAAAAGAACTTGAAAAGTCAGTCTCTACCTTAGCTTCCTGGTGGTTACCACATGAGTCTTCATACTACCTGTGGATTTAGAGCCACAGAATGCCATGTGCCACCCTGGAGAGTAATTTTGTTTGTAATATTTATGGGCTCTTAGTATGCCTTGAGCTATGCTCTGTATATTCATTACACATCTTGCTTCAAATAAAGCACTCTTCTGCACTGCATGTTCTTTTAGTATTGAACTCTTCTTGATGAAAAAGGACCGGGGAGGATGAGCAGAGATTGTGCAGACTGCAGTGTTCCCTCCTCCAGTGGGAGGGTTGTTTTCCTTACAGTATAGCTGAGATAACCATGACTTCGGCTGCAGTTTGTGCTAGCAACCAACAGGCACAGAAGGACAATCTGGTACCTAGCAACTGGTGGACTGCAGAGAGGCATTAATTGTGTTTTCTTTCTTCTTCATGGGTCCACAGGGCTGATAGGGAGAAAAATATGTGACACGGCTCACTGTGATAGCCTAAGCTCCTTCCCAGTACGTTCTGTTTGTTTGCTTTACTATTATGTAGACTTTACGGTTGCTTTCCGCTGGAGTGCTGTTTAGAAGTTAATTGTTTCTTATTCAAAGGGACTTTACTGTGCTGTGACAGCCATTCATGAGCTGTCTAAGATGGATTGGTATATATGAATGGATATCCTGTTCCAGGGCAGTTTGTGTTTTACAGTTCAATTCAATGAGTCAAGCTTCAATCCACTATTGCATGAGGATTCCTAATGGTATGGGCTGCAAATGCACCCAAGGAAAATGCCACCCTAAGAGCAGTTGAGTACAGAATCCTGTGGAAATTGCAGGTTTCCCTGGAAGTTAGTGGCAGTCAGTAGCGACTGTCACTGGCTGCAACTTGCCTTTGGAAACTAAAATGCTGCTTGATGCTGCTTGACAGCAGCATCGAAAGCAAAATTGTCTACTTTGCTGTTCAAGAGCTCTGAAATGCAAGTTTTTCTCTAAATAACAAACAGATCCAAACTGTCTCTTGCCCTCTGTCCACTGGAGTCAATGGCATCCCAGAGAGACAGGCTGAGGTTGGGATTTTGCCCACAGTTATGATCTACCTTAAAATGTCACCTACTGCTCCTGGTGAGTGTCAGTAAAGGCTGATGTTGAACTTGCTCTGTATTTAACAACCCTTGCTACAGTAGGTAAGGACCAGTTAGTCCAGAAAGAGTGGTTAAACCGTGCTCCTGTGGTTTTCTGGTTGCATGGTGTAGTCTGTTGTCCTACCAGTATTTTTCCAGTTGCCAGTTCCTTTATAGATGTATTCCAGGTGAAAAGACTGAATATATTCCATTGCATGTACATCTCTGAATCACAATAGGTAATTCTGCTGGGTTAATAGCCTGATGTAGACAAAAGTAGAGTGTTTTCCTGTAATGATCCAGCTGATGGTGAAACAAATGTGGTAGAACTGCTCTGTGGAGATTCCAGGGTTTTTCCAAGCCCATTATCATGGACAGAAATGGCAAGAAAAGAAGGTATGCATTTTAGATTGCAAAATTTGGAATGACGTATTTAGCACCTCCTAAACCTTGCTACAGTCATACACATGCCATTGGTGGAAATGCACTGGCTGATGCATGGCACAAAGGGCTATGGTATATGCTGTGCATGTTCAAACTTCACAGTATCTGAGAGTCGGCTTTGCAGAAGCCAGAAGTGGGTACTAAGGATGTGGAGAGCCTGTACTTTCTATTGATAAGGTTTTTTAAGGTGGAGTGCTCAGAAATCTTGGAAAGCTGCAAGCCTGGAGTTTCAGGTATGCCTTTTTGTGCAAACGCTGGCTCCCAGGCTGTGCAAGCAGCTGGGGGGGTTTGCATTTCCCCATTGCAGATTAAACTTCATGCATGCATCAAAACTGTGTGAAACGACTTATTTCTAATGGGCTATTCAACCAACTTATTGAAAAATAAAACCCCCTGGCTTAATTCTACATAATCTGAAATCATATTTAAGCTTGTAGCAAATAGCTGCTACATCACTACTGCATTGAAGAGACAAGAAGTTGGATTATCATTAAAATCAAATCATAGAATCATAGAATGGTTTGGGTTGGAAAGGACCTTAAGATCCAACCCCCTGCCATGGGAAGGGACACCTTCCACTAAATCAAAGTAGTCAACAAGTTTAACTTAACCTGTTGAACATCTTTGTTCAATATTCCAAACTTTAAGACCAACCTACCGTACATTCCTAAGTTTGCTTTACTCTCATTATTCTTTGTGTCAGTGACCTAATGGAACTACTCCTTGCAGTAAAATCAGGCAGTCCTACAAGGGCTTGTAGAAGCCTGTATGATCAGAGTCTTAAATCTGAGGTGGTGTATTTCATTTCAGTGACAGCTGAGTGAATAAATCCTAACAATTCAGTCAATTCACTTGGCTTGTAAGCAAGAACCTCGGTTTTTCTCAGTTCTTGATTACTGATAGCTGTTACAAGCTTTGGAGGAGGTAGGTGGTCTCTAAAGAGGCATGAGGAGCTGTAGCTGGTGGTGAGCCATTGGGCTGGAAACAGCAAAACTGCTAGAGATGTGTTTGGAAATAGTCCAGTGTTTATTAACATGTCAGTAACCTGGTACTGAGATTTATCTGTTGTATTATCAGCGTTGATCCTGAATGGACAGTTCAGTGAGCACTGGTTAACTACATGCCATTAATAGTTACCAACCACTTCAATATTGATTTGCTGTGAACCACATGAGCTGACTAGTTTTTTAGTCTGTGATGTGATGCACTTGTTCAGCCAACAGCATAGTATGGTTTGCATTTGATTGAGAAGGCACGCTTTTGTTCCTTTACCCTATGTAGTATATGTCCTATCTGTTCTAAATTCACTGTAGGCAGTGATAACTTGTGACGAAAGCCCAATCACTCTCACATAAAAGAAAAAGGGAGAAGACACCAAAACTAACTTTCTCCCCCTATGGCTCAATTTTCCACTACTCACAAGTGAAAAGGGCTCAGTAATGAACAGTGCTGCAGAAAATCAGGATGAAAACCAACATGAACACAATAGAAAAAATACAATTATTACTGAAGCTTCACAAGTGATCATTGACTTAAAAGATCTGTTCACTGATTCTTTAACCCCCTGTGAACTCCTTAGTGGTGCTTTCTAGTCTATACCATGCACCAGAGAATAAAATCATTTCTGAAAGCAATCTGTGGGGATTCCATGCATGTCAGTGATAAAGACCTTTGCTGTTCCCGTATTCACCTAAAAGCATTTACAGCAGCACTACTTGAATAGAAGGAACACAGGAAATTAATAAACCAATGAACATCTTTTCAGGGTATATTACTTAAGCTGTGAATCAGATGAGGAACTTGTCTAAACAGATTAATTTCAATGGTACATAGCCTGTACAAAGCCATTATGATGTACACATACCTTAGCACAGACAAAGTAATTTTGTGCTTTGAGAGGCTCTATTAGAGGTAATAATCTGTAGAGACAAGTTGGTAAGCAGCCCCTCAGCGCCCGGGAGATCGCAAACAGCACACGTGTTCATGCTGGCTGGCAATAGGCATAGCCTCCTCTCAAAACATCCCGTCTGAGAGCAGAAACCACTCGCTTGCTGCTGCCTCTGATGGAGATTTGCATGATTCAAACTCCAGACATCTGAAGAAAATAAAAATGTTTGAATGCCTCGGGAATGAGTCACGACGCAGTTTTGGATCGGTCTCTTGGCACGACAAAGCAGCCATTGTAGAGCGAGGATTTCCTGGTCTCGAAAATGCTACTGAATCATTGGCTTAAAAGAGCAACCTTTCTGCAAAAGCTCTGCCATTAAACAAATGTCTTTTTCAGCTTTCCATTGGAGAGACAGCTTGTTTGTCTGTCAAGCACTCTCAGGAGTATTTACTCTGCATTTTCACTCATCTAAGTTGCTATTGTCAGGCTGCTTGGAAAGGAGAAAGAAACAGCAATTAACTTTTCACAGGGGGCAGACAGAAAGACCTGGAATTTGCTACTTGGAGACCATTATTGTAACCCTCTCGAATTTCACCCTTAAACCAGCCTGCATTCCCTTACAAACGTATCAAAAGCAAACAATAATAACCAAGTAAGGAGAATGAATATTCATGAGATGTTGCTCATACATCTTAAGATAAATTGGAAAAAATCAGGGATCTAGACGTCCTTTCTCCTAAAATTGCCCAGATGTTGTATGTCATACATTACCATTGCACTCCATTTTTACATTTAAGAACACCTACATATATATGCATGCATGCATGGTATGTTCAAAACATTAGCACTGGATAGTTAAATTGCAGCTGTTCAGCCTGGAGAAGAGAAGCTGCGTGGAGACCTCAGAGCAGCTTCCAGTGTCTGAAGGGGGCTACAAGGAT
>JANRGW010007300.1:14084-26434 GCA_024733675.1 Psilopsiagon aymara
CACAGGGTGCCCAGAGAAGCTGTGGCTGCCCCATCCCTGGCAGTGTTGAAGGCCAGGTTGGACACAGGGGCTTGGAGAAACTGCTCCAGTGGAAGGTGTCCCTGCCTGTGGCAGGGGTTGGAAGTCGGTGAGCTTTAAGGCCCTTTCCAGCCCAAACCAGTCTGGGATTCTCTGATTCCTGTTGTCTGTTCTTCATTCTTAAGATAGGGTATGGGAAAAACCAAGAAAATAATTCTACCTTGCTGGGAAACACACTGCAATATTGTTGTTAACAGGCTGGCCAGTGCTCTCCTGAGATACCTGGTACAGGTTTGCTGCTTCTCTGCTCCACCACAAAAATCACTGCTGTCTGCTCAAATGGGATCTGCAGTATACACAGCCCCTCATTTCCTGGCTTAAAAGACAAACCACATCCAATGTTTCAGCTAAACATTATCTGAGCTTCACAGCTGTGATCAGTTGAAACACAGCTACCTGTTTTTTCTTGATACTCTTATGCTACTTAATGACACCTTTTCTTTTTAAGTTCTACGATCCACCTTTATATATTGAGCATCAAATAATTATTTGATTTATTTGTGACACAGGAAATCAGTCTTATGGGGTCATGGCTTAGACTTTGGGGGAATCCGAGTTGCAAGTGCAGTCATTGTTGTCAGCAGAAATTTACTGCCTCATTGCAAGATCAGAGGCAGCTGAACATAGCTTCTTGAATAAGAAAACACTGAGCAGTATGTGAACCCTGAAAGGTCATTGCAGAGTTGTGCTTACTATCTACAGACAGTAGGTATCATACAGCTGTACCTAAGTGTTTCCTAGTTAGGACTAATTTTCCAGATTCCAGACTATGGGAAAAATAGCTTTGAGAGTTCCATGTCTCACTGTGTATTTTTGGGTCAATGAGTATCTTCATAGACCATCTTTTCAAATACATAGGAGACAGTGAGCAAGTCATGTTTACTTCAGTTCACACTTTTAGTTGTAAAAAAGTCTGTGCCACAAACTCAGGCATTTTAATAAGGACAGTGTTGTCATTTCATTGCAAAATTAATTGGTGAGGCAAGAAAGGAGAAATGTTTGTTCCTGACATAAATTCAGTATATATTACATTCGTGCATGAAAAGATTTCAAGTATGATGTTTCCTTTCTTTCCTACATCAAAGGAAGATTATTCAAGGCAAAGCCAGGACATGTAAGGTTTTCTTTAAAGCAGTGCAAGCATGATATAAAAGTATTTCATCTTTTCCTCCCCAAATTGTTATAATTCTGAGTGTCTTAAGGGTGTGGAGGAGCCACAGCAATTCTTCAGAAAGGGAAAACAAACACGACCTTAATCCACGCTCAGTGATATTCTAAATCTAGAGCAACCTTGTATTTACTTACCTTGTTCCCTACAGTACTGGAAGGCATGGACAGAGCTTGGGTGGTTGGAACTGAATGATCTTAAGGGCCTTTCCAACCCAACCCATTCTATGAAGTCAGAACAACAGAATTCACTCTGGGACAAGCGCTAGGCACAGCTCGTGTTCCCTGCCAGTACTGATGCCAGCAGTGCTCTTTGGAAGCCAGTGTGGTTTACTCAGTGTTTACCCTTCTGCCCATGAAAGAAGCAGACACTAGACTTGTTTTCAGTGAAGGTAGAATATAATATTTCATGCTGTTTTTTTTAACATCATTTTCCTTATTTATTTTTTCTTTCCCATCTGCTTGAGCTCCATTCCTCTACTGCATTTTTCCTGAACTTTTCTTTCTCCTATCCTTTCCCACTGCATCCTTTAACTAAAGCTTCATTTACTTTTGTGTATTTCAGTTTGCTCTCCTTACCTTGGTCATTGTATTTTGCTGTTGCCAAAGCTTATCATTTTGGGGCAGAGTTAGCTGTATTTTTATTCACATAAAGACTCTCTGCCTTCAGTTTGGTTTTGATTCAGTTGGATATAATTAAGTAACTGAGGGCTTTTATAGAGGAATACTGGAAATAAGGGTGAATTGTTAGGATATGGAATTCATGTATTTATTGACATTTCTTTTTCTTACTAGGCCTTTTCTCCATCCACAGTACTTAAAAGATACGGTTTTACAATGCTGTGTTGACAGTCCTGAACCTCACAGTCACCTTTTTCTTGTGCTCCAATCTGTCCTTTTCAAACAGCAATATTATCCTGATATGTTCAGACTGGCTCCTTAGAGAGATGAATAAGCATCTTGCACCCTTTCCAAATCCAGCTTCCCTCCTGCAGCACTCTGACATTCCTAAGCTGCCTAGCAGAAATTAGAGTACTCCAGTGATGATAAAGTAGAAGTGTTCCTAACGAACATGTTTGAATTTCCATAATAATTCTCACAAAATAATAGGCTTCTGGACCTTCAGATTGCTCCTGTGATGTGCGCCCTAGTCCATATCTCCTGCTGTTCCATTAATCAGGGCATTTGGTGTTGCATATTACAAAAGCCATTCAAAGGGCTCTTTTATTGGTTCAAGAGAGAAAACAGCACTTACAGTGTGTTGCTGCTTGAAGAAACATTTGAAAGCATTTCTAGCCAAGTTCTCCAAACTTGCTGTACTAATAAAGTGCACGTAAGATGTCACACAAACCAGACAGGAGATGGTGTTGAACCGTACTATCATCGGTTTTCTGTTAAATGGCTAAAAACCCCCAAAAAGCATAATGAATTTTAATACTGCAAGCATCCTGCTCACCACTGACCTATCATAGGGGTATGTTTTCAAAGGTCCCAAGTGGACTTTCCCTTTCCAGCCAGTGCTTTTGAGTCCAGCACTGTCTGCACCAGTCATGCGTGCTGTTCCTTGCTGCAGCTTTTGTCTCCTGCATCAGTTGGATTGTTCCCAAGTGATGCTCTTTGGTTTGTTGATCTTTCTTCATAAATATTTTCTTTCCCTATGCTGTTATTCAGTAATGTTATGACAGAAAAACCAGATTGGTGTCCCCCCCCCATGTGTATTACAAAGTTGAATAGCACTGGGGAGTCAGGGGAATGATTGTTTAAGTGCTGACACAATCACTGCAGTTTACTTTGGAAATAAAGAAGCCTTGAGAAGAAGGCTGTAAGGAAAATCTTTGTTGATGCTGCATATAGCTTCTACAAAACTTGACCTTGTAGTTCCTACAACACCCGACCTTTCCTTGTGCTTTATAACAAACTTGGGAAGTAAGCTTGTGTTATCTGCTAGCAAATTCCAAACTCAAGAAATCATACAGAAAATGCAAAAAAATTTGTGCTGTTGCTCTAATTTCTGTCAGGGCTCAACACAGTATTTCCCATGAAATGGACACTATAGAAGAATGAAGCACATGCTTCTCTCCAACAGCTCTGCCAAACCACCACTGCCCAGGGCATGAAGATTGAGTGGGCAGCCCTAGGGTCTGCACTATCCACCTCCATGGGGAAACAAAACACTGCAGAGATGGGAAGGGCAGACAAAACCACATGGAAGTTTTTTAAGTAAATTATTGAGCAATGTAGGGTGAGCTAAAGTACTGCCCATTGCCTTGGAGCGAACCGCTTCTAATTCGTAAGTATTGCATCTTTTTCTTGACCTTGAGGGACCACAGAATGTTCTTAAGTATGATTTCCAAGCCTTTATTAATCAAGAGAAAAGAAACTGTGTTCCTTGGACTGTATCCTTTGCTGCAATGTACTTTAGGCTAAATGATGCATTGAGTTTACAACGAGTATTTTGACAGTCCAAAAAGATGAATTAGTCATTCTGCATTAACTCAGCTTCTAAGGGAGTGGGAGAATGTGCTATCTCTTCTTACGCTATGGGAAAATATGCCTACACTGTCCACACGATAGGAGAAGAATTCATTTTCCAAGGCACTCTTCCAAAGCACTGAATGAACTTGATTTGGAAAAATCACTGCAAGGTTTGCAAAGACAAGGTCCAGGTGAGTCACCTGGAGCTTCTGGTTATTAAATCCATGCTGTGATTGATGAGGATTTCTCTTTGAACACTCACTCTAGATCATATGGTAATCTTTGGCTTAGCCAAATCCCTTTATTAAACCTGAGAAAATAGATTTGTGAAACTAATTACTACGGCCACTTGTGAGACTTGGGTTCAATGGCACAGGACATGAAATGCAGCTGCCCTGATGTGTCACTTCAGTCCCTGGGCTGCTGTAAAGGATCCATAACCATCTCACAGTGGGAAGAATAGAGACATTATACAACCATTTTGACTAGCCTGGGAATGTATCACCATAATTTCACTTAGGTGGGATTTAACTATACCCAGTAAAACTGGATTTCGCCTTGATCGTGTTTATGTTTATGTGAACATGAGTTTGACTTTGTTCATGGGAAAGACACCAAGGCAGTTTTAAATCTACCTAAGTATAGTCTAAATAGATGCAAAGTTGCCATTAAAGATACTTCTGCTGATAGAATCATAGACTGGTTTGGGTTGGAAAGGACCTTAAGATCACTGTAGAAGGTATTCATGAACATGCATTTGAAATGTGCTCTCACGGCAGCATGCTGGTGAGGGGCTGCGGGAGTCTTTTACCTGTAACTCCATAGATCTGGACAAAGACATGTGAAGCAGGCTGAGGTGTAGGACTGAGTTCATGCCAAGAAGCCTGATTTTACAAAACTCAGAGCTGTTCGATGGTTTTGACTCTGTCCATAATGAAACCTAGAAAATTTTGCATGCTTTATCTCACAGTACTCTAGTTAAACTATAACTGTGAAATGTGTTTTCCAGATCTGAGAACACAGAGGTAGCTGTAAAACATACAAGAGGATGATTCCACACACCCTTGGTGCGTTTCCTCATGTGGAATATGGCTGTTCAGCTTCATCAGCCATTGCTACTGAAGACCTCATTGACCCTGGTCTAATGTAAAAAAAAAAGCCCAAACTCAAGAACTTGTTAAGATGCCCCTTTGCAAAACTCAGGTAAATAAGGCTGAGATTAAAATCATCCGTGGGCTCAAGCAGAATGGGCTGCACAATTTTGGTTGATGTTTTACCTCTTTAGGGACCATGTTGCAGTTTGGAGCTCTGTCCTGGTCAGGATTTGGCACCCGGGTAGTCTCTTCTCCCAAGTGACAAGTGATAGACATGAGATAACAACCTCAAGCTGCACCAAGGGAGATTTAGACTGGATCAGGCTGCCCAGGGCACTGCTGGCAAGTGTTCACACACTGTGTAGACAAGGCCCTCAGTGCCATGGATCAGTGGTGGACATGGCAGTGCTGGGCAATGGTTGGACTGGATGAGCTTAAAGGGCTTTTCCAACACAGCTGATTCTATGATTCTATCATTCACAGGAGTACACAGCAGCGTTAGCTGTGCATTTTCTATCCACCTATAGCTAAATCACTGCAATTCTGTGGGTATTTGTGAACACTATGAAATACTTTGTCATTTTGTGGTAAGCAGGAGTATATCCAAGACTGGCTCCATTAGTCTCTGCCCTTTCACACTATTGCCAGAGGCAGCAGCAGAGCCTCTCATGTGGTGCCAGTGGATGTGCTTCCTTTTGTGACAGCCATTGGGCCTGATGGACAGGCCTCTGGAGTTTTCATACAATCATGCTTTACACAGTAGGTGAGCAAACAGGAAAACCAACAAATTAACACCTTTTCCCCAGACTCTACTGCACCAAAAAACTAAGCTTTTCAGAATATTTGATTTAGCCTTTATCTGAGTGTTCCCCCTTGGATAAGTCTAAAAGATTTGGTTCTAACTTGGTCCTAAAGAAGGCTGAAGTAGCCTTGCTTTGATAACATATTTCATAGAGAAAACAATGTGGAAAAATGGATATGTGGAATGTTTCCTGGAATCCTCTCAGCTCATTTAACTGGTTAGACTGCACCTCACTCTCACAACAGAAATGAAAATACTGAAAGAAAATGCACACCCACAAGCTGAGGGGCTTATTTGCTTTAAAAAGAAAGCCTGCTATTTGAGGGGTCTGATGTCTTTGACCTACCAATGTCTCTGATGAACAAAATGAATCTCAGCCATCTGTTTTCAGCTCTCCGACACCAGTATGAATTTCTTGTAGCTTAATCTTTGATTAAGCTAAGAAGGGAAATGAATAATTTAATTGACTTGCATTCCTATTTAGAAGATTGAGTCACAGGATTAGAAGCTGTCCCAGGTCACAAGAGTAGATGAACCCTGTGTCCTTAGTCTAATCCCTGGCAGATGTTTGCCTGCATCATGAAGGATGCGTTTCATCTGGTACCACTGATGCCATTACAGCAGAGCAAGGATCAGGGCTGGGAAAGTGTTGAGAGCAAGATGTGCTCAGAGCTGCATGGGATACTCAAAGATAACTTGCTTGCAGCTCAGCCTGGCTCTAGCCGAGCAGGATTACTTCTCTTTCTCAAGCTCACCCAATTTTTAGCTAAATGGGAGAATAAAATTTCCTCTTTTTTTTTCCTTGTAACCTTTCTACTGCTGGAACAGTGCAGAGTTGTCTCAGATAACCACATCCACATGAGAAATGCTGTGCATGCCAAAACCCCCTCTCCAAGAGGAAATGATCTGAGATTCCTCTAGAGATAACACTGATAATTTAAAATGTAGTTGGATTTGCTCACTCTTGCTGCAAGCTAATTGTAAACGGTCTCTAGGCCATGGATAAACCTTTGGGCATTACAGCTTTTTCTTCTTCCTAGCACATGATGGAAGAATTTCTCTGGAAACACTCCAGATCACTCAAACACTGACATTCACTCAGCTTCCAGGGCAAGAAAATGGTTTTAGTCTTTCCAGGTAACAGTTACACAACTTCAGATTTTATGAACCTGCATTCCTTCCAGCTAAAAGTACTGTTTAATTAAACCTGGGAGAGGGCTGCAAGCATTAATCAAGGCTACAAGAAAATTCCTCCTCTGCCTCCGTTTCTAGAGCAGTGACTCAGAAGAACAGATGAAGAATGCCACCTACAGTTAAGGCCAGGAATCTTGGTCTCTCCAGGGGTACCTGTTGGGTTTCGACCCTGTGACCAGAATATGAATGAACAGTTGCTAAATCACAGCAACTGCATCACACTGAGCCAGGTAATTAACTGCTGAAGGTGGATTATATGGCTATAAATAAAATGAAAACGTTTAGAAAGTGATTGCCCTGGAGGCAGGGGCATTCAACTCGTTTCTGCCTTCAAAAAGCAGATAAAGCTGCTTCTGTGAGCAGATATGACACCTGAAAAACACAATGCTCAATGTAAATCTACATGAAACTTTACAGCAAGGATGATAAGCTGAAATACCAAGAAGTGCTTTGCAGCCTTTTCCACCATCACACTGTGATGCAGTAAAAGAGAGTTAAGGGGAATGCAATTTAAGTTGAACGAAGTACGGTAGAAAAGGAGGAATTGTTTTCCTAGTTAAAGAATTATTAGACTATGCAAAGTGTCTTCCACAAAGCATTCAAAACTTTGAGGCACTTTGCAATAGTGACAATAGCAGAATGCACAGGTTTGAGTGTTGAGGCTGTGGAGGTTGTGAGAAACACCAGAGCCAAGTGAAAGCTGAAGTATTTTACTCATCTCTCTTGCCTGTTATGAAGAGCTCCTGGAAGGAGAGCAGCCCTGCTGGCCATTTCGATTTTATTACCCAAGCACAGTGGGTGTGATTTGGTTGTTCAGATACTGATTTCTTGCTCTTCTAACACTGTCCAGCTCTGAGCCCTCTGTGACTCTGCTGTGCTTTCCAGGAAGAATAATGTCTACATTGCTTCAAAAAGATTGATCACACAAAGAGAATCCAAGACTCTGCTCTGGCCAATTGAACAGCATCTGAACTTTCAGTCCATAGGATATCTTCCAACTTTTGACAGCAAAACCCTTTGTACAGAGGTTGCACAAACAACAGCCCCTTAAATTCTAAAGCTGACCAAGCTACAGGCATTGTTAAATTGACTGAACTTGCTTCAGACACTAGCACCATGTTGATGCTGTCTTTCAGAAACAGCTGAGGTTAATGAAATCTTGATTTTATGCTCAATTTGGGTTATTATTTTGAGTTTAACCGTTGGCAAACTACACCCTTTCTCCCAGTTGTGTGGAGAACTGCACCTTCCTTGAACAGCTGTATATTTATACACAGTTATATATATGTTCGGCATTGTAGTGACAAGAAAAGGAGTAACAAGTTCAAACTGAAACAGGGCAAGTTCAGGTTGGATCTAAGGCAGAAGCTCTTCCCTGTGAGGGTGCTGAGGCGCTGGCACAGGGTGCCCAGAGAAGATGTGACTGCCCCATCCCTGCAGTGTTGAAGGCCACGTTGGACACAGGGTTTGGAGCAACTGCTGCAGTGGAAGGTGTCCCTGCCCATGGCAGGAGGTTGGAACTGGATGAGCTTTAAGGTCCCTTCCAACCCAGTCAATTCTATGGTTCTATGATACCTGCAGCTTCCAGCTGAAACCCCTCTGGGCCTATGATGATGGACCCCTGTCCACCAAAGACTATCCTGGCCTGAGGCTGAACAACAGGGTCCTAATCATGACTCAGACATTATCTCCTAGCCTTGGCTGGGGCAACCTGGTTTACTTCCATTTCTCTAAAACACAGAAATAAAACCTGCTTTGAGAACATTGTGAGGTTTCGGGTTTATAAAGGGAAATGCATAAGAACAAGTAAGTGCAATGTATCTATTTAACAGACTTCCCCGTAGCCCATAACTCTCAGAGTTTTAAATACCAAAAACATAAAAAAAACAAGACATAATGCATAAAGAGTAAGAAAAATCAGTAATTACTTTCTTTGGTCATTCATACTTTTTGTGAGAGGGCCTTCAGTGACTGGGTGGTGAGCAGCACTTTGCCACTGGTTTCATTGCCATGGGTCAGGGAACCAGCACAGAGAGCTGGCTTCCTGGTGTGCTTTGAAAGGTTGGCTTTCTGTAATGCGTGCGCTGCTAAACCAGCTCTTTTCTCTGTGCGTCTTTACATGATAACACAGAAGAGACTGCAAGACTACTGCAGGATATGCAGTGCTCTCAGGCTTATCAAAGTTCCTTAACAGTTGTGACTTCTGCTTTTAAGGCTCCATTTTCTGGACTCCTGGCACTACATTTCTTTCTCTCTTTCTTTTACTCAAACAGAAAAGGTCACATAAGCTTAAATGTCTCTAGGGGAAGGATGAAAATAACACCAACAGATCAAGGGAAAATGGAGCCCAAGATGTATTTTACAGTTTGACAACAAAATGCTCCTGAGCACAGCTTCCCAAACCACAGATTTGTAATGATTTGACTATCGATTCCACAGAGAAACCAAGAAAACCCATGCGCTTGCATTTGCTCCCTTTGCAGTACAACGAAAGAGACAGGATAAGAAACGAGGCTGCCTAAATACAAAGAGACAAGGAAATAACCTTATGATGTAAACTGGAGCACCTCTTGCTGGCTGGTATCAGCTAGCAGGTGAGTGCATTTGTTGCCTGCCAAGCTGCAGTTGAACAGACAGCTCTGTCTGTCCTTCTATTACTTATGGTACACCAGTTACACGCCAAAGTCAAGCCCCTTGTGTCCATAATTTCATCCAAGCTGTCAGGAGCTGCAGCAGAAGCTTGAACCGTGAGAATGATTTCACTGCAAGCCAAGATATTCCTCTAACCGTGTCTGGCTTCTGTTTCCTTCACTGCAAGAATCAAGAGGAGGAAAGGTGACCTCAGCAGTGCACATGGTACTTCCCCTCAGAACTGCAGGGCTGGTTTGTCTGTGACCCTCTCCCCCTTCTGGGGCTGTGCCTGTGTTACCTTGGTAAGAACCGAGTCAGTTTTCAACAGGCAATTCTACTGCTAAAGCATCAGGATTTCCCCTCTGCACTTCTGTATCTCAAAATCTGTGTCTTGCTTTAAGCAAGGCAAAGAATTCTGGGGAAAGGTAACAACATCTCAGAGACATTTTTGTCTCATTGCAAGCCAGCAGTAAAACACCTGTGCTCTGGAAGTCAGTCTGAGAGCAGGCACTAAAGGTTGCTCTGTGGTTTTTGAGAAGGGGAGAGAGATGAGGGCTGGTGGAACAGGGAGAAAATCAACCCTGTCTTTTGGCAAAACCTGAGACTGCCATCAGAGATACGTGTTTGTGATTGATGAAAAAAAAAAAGAGTACAGATTTATCTAAATCAACACAGGAAATAGAGGTTGACATTTCTTATACTGATTTTTAGCCTGTGTCAGTTTTCATTTAGTCAGGGCTGTGGCCTAACAGGTATCCGAAGGTACCTTCAAGGGATATTTCTCCAAGTGAAATTATTTTCTTGTTTAATTTGGTTTTGGTTGGTTGAGTTTAGAATTGGTGCTTATTAATCCCAAACCTTTTGACCTGGTGAATGAATGCATTCAGTCTGGATGGTCATAACCCACTTCTGAAAAGCAGGGAGTTTACAAAGAGAAAAAAAAGAGTTTAATGTGGAAGTGATTAGTATAAGACCATAGGAGCACTCATGTCTTCAGGAAACCGTGTGGCCGTTTGCATTTACATCCCCTCTAACACACTCATTGCTGGAGCCTAGAATCTGTCAGCAGCAGAAATCAATCCCTGCACATATCACCAAGTTGAAGTTTATTATGCCATCAAGGTGGAGCTCAGCTAACCCTGCTGTCATGCTGCTTTAAATAAGCAAATAGATGAAGCTAATTTAAATATCATCTGGTTTGGGAAAGGGCTGTGCTCTGTGCTCGCTTCTATCACAAGGAATTTGTGTTGGATTGGAAAGAGCAGATTTGAGTGGGGAATGTTTTAAGTGAGGCAGAAGTGAAGGGGAATGAAAACTGATCCCGAGTTTTTGTATAATACATCAAAGCTTTGGCATGCTTATTTGCTTTAGGAGCATGTAACTCTATCTTCTAATGTGAGTTCATTTCACTCACATGACAGAGAGCACGTATTCTGCTGCACAGCTAGGCATTGTCTTTTGGATGCAAGGAGCCCAGACTGGTATGACAGACATACCCCAACTGCTGGCTTTGCTTATTCTTTCCCTAGAAGAGAGAGTGGGCCAGGTACTCATCTTGCGGTGAGAATACATGAGAAGAATGCTACAATTCAAATAGAGATAATACTACTGCCATTTCATGAAGACAGCTTTAGTACAGTTCATACTTCCCTCTGTCTTCTGGAAACTGCTGTAATTCATCCCCACATTTCCTAAGAGCTCTTCTAAAATGTCAGGTGGATGTGAATGCCTGACCTACAAGATACTGCACTTCTGAACTCAGGAAGAGTTTTGATTTCTTTTTCATTTTCAGCGGATCAGTTTCCCAACATTCCTGCTAGGCAGATGGAAAACTTTCCATCCCATTTTAGAAACACTGAAACAACAGAACTAAGGAAAAGAGAAATGGTATGATTCTATTTTACCAATTCAACATTAATTTACATGGCAGACTTGCTTTTAAATCACAGATCAAAGTCTGTGATTACAGTTTAGTTCCCCATGTTTTTTTTCTTCAACTTATATTGAAAAATACCTTTAACCACCTTCATCCTGTTGTTCTTGGCCTCTGATAAGTAATTCTGTCCCTCTTGGCTGCTTATGTATCTCAGATGCTCATGGTAAGGGCTGATGGCAGATCCTCAGTACAGTTAACTATTTACATTGAAGGGAATGGGTCCATAACTCTGTGTCTAAGCAGGAGACCTCAACCCCTGCCTATCCTCTGATTTGTATCTAAAAAATGTCTACCAACAAAAAACTACTCAGCAAAGTTTAACAGTGGCTCACTAAAGATGACTTGATGCAGATAAGAGGGAGAGGCATTTCACTTAAATAGGAGATGAAAGTTTAATGTCCTGTTCTGAAAGAGCTGGGATGAGGGTGGATCTAGCTGAGATCTCCCACGGTCTGATTGCTTCTCACCAGGGTGCGCATGGTGTTCACTGGCTATTCTTAGGATATGTATAACAAGGAAATAGGCATAATTGGTGGGAAATGCCCAAAGTACTTGGATATGTAACAGGGTTTTAGCAAGTTTAAATACTTGGGCCTCAGGGACTTCTGTCAGACACATGTCATGGTTTAACCCCAGCCGTACATCAGCCACGCAGTCATTAGCTCACTCACCCCCTTCCTCCCCCCCACTCCTGGAAGGATGTGGAGGAGAATAGAAAGAACGGAACTCCCACATGCTGAGATAAGAACAGTCCAGTAACTATGGTATAACACAAACCACTGCTGCACCCACCAATAGTAATAATGATAAGGGGAATAACAAGGGAAGAGAATACAACTGCTTGCCACCCGCCGACCGATACCCAATCTGACCCTGCAGTGATCGGCCCCCAGTTCATATAGTGGGCATGACATGCTGTGGTATGGAATACCTCTTTGGTCAGTTTGGGTCAGGTGTCCTGTCTCTGCTTCCT
>JANRGW010007300.1:26561-63983 GCA_024733675.1 Psilopsiagon aymara
ACTCAAAGCCACATGGCTGAGCGCCCATAGTGACTACTGCAGCTACCCTACGGCAGTGACAGTATCCTCCCCATCAACAAACCCAAGTGTGCCATGCTGCATTCAGTGCTTGACCACTTCCCAAACTCTGGAATAGGCAAAACGCACCATAAGCACTGATAACAAGTATAACAACAGGCTGGGGGGAGCTGAGCAGATGGATGCACAATGATGCAAGCTTCAGCTTTGTTTTCTTTGCACATCTTTAGCCATGGCCAAGTACTACGTATTAGTAATACCAGGAAGTTGTATGTGTGAATCTGCTGCTGCAGACATCTGTGCTCTGCAGAGCTCGACATCAGGAATGACATCAATTAGCACTTGGCCAGCCCCAAAGAGTGAGCAGTCAGCAGCGCAGCAGCTGGGCTCTGTGGGGCCTCCCCGTGGCTTACATGGGGCTCTGGGAGGCAGGGCACACACCAGCTGCCTGCCTCTCAGCCCCAAGCTGCTGGTGCTTGCTGTGGGACAGGCTCCAGCTGCACCCAGGCATGCACGCAGCACAACAACTGCCTGCCCGGGTTATTCATCACTCGCTAATGCGGGGGGGTTCTTAAAATGGTACCAAAATTAATGACAATGACTGACTGGAAAAGGACTTTCTTTGTCCCTAATGGGCCATGTGGAAGAAAACTCCCTGAATAATTTATTAACTGGCTAAGGACTGAATGTAGCTGTTATCCTGCTGAAGAAATGGTGCTAAATTAATCCCTGATATACTCCATGGAATTGCTAGGAGCAATTTCGCCCAGGCAATCCATTTCAGACCTTTTTAACTGTTTCAGCATCAAAGAGACAGTGAGTAGGTAGCAGCAATAACTAAGTTTGAAGGGCTCTCCAGACTGTTTCATCTAAGTGAGGGTGTTTATCATTTGTGGTGTTGGAGCTACAATTGATACTAGAAAACCCTGCAGGTAGTCCTTAACTTCACATAAATCTCAGTCAGAGGGAATAAATAACCAATAAATCCACAAATACAACCAGGAAACTGCCCATGGTGTTTAAGTATAGTTCTTTCCTCTTGAATTATATCCTAATTACTTCTTGTCTTTTCCCTTTCAAGCACAGGGAAAGCAACTTGCCATTTATCAGAAACTGTTCATTTCCTTGCTTATAAAGTTTCAAGGAAAGATACTAACCTTCAGTGATAGGATACAAGGAAATGAAGTAAGAAGCAAAACCTCTTCTTCATTCTTATCCCCTCAAGATCCCAGCCCAAATCTTGCGGGGTTTTGTTGGGTTTTGGTTGGTTATTTTTTATGAAGAAAAATAAATGCTTTTGAAGAAAATAAAGGACCCTAAGAATGAAAGAACCGAGTCAATTCTCCTACTGCTCTTCACCAATGTAAAAAAAGGAGACAGGCAGGATTTAGGGTGGAAAATGTGGATTTGACCACACAAAAGAAATGGCAACGGCAAAGAGAGTTCTTTTCCTAGGAGGGCAATAGTGGGAAGGAAGTCTAAATGGGACTCGCAGTGATAGGCAATGACCACACAGTAACTTCAAATCCACAACTAATTTCCTAATAGTTTGCTCTCAGCAAATACAAAAGTCACAGCATGGGGGAAAAAATGAGAGGCAAAGAGTCATCTTCTGTGTAATTGGGACACCACTCGTGTCCTGAAGCATCACCATGGACCAAGTACAAACCCTGGAAATCAGCTGTGAGCTTTGGGAGGTGATGAATGGTTCTGCTGCAAGCTGCAACTGCCTGGTTATCAAAAGAGAGGTGCTGTATCTGCCTGGTGGCTCAAAATAGAGGCCAAATTCAGTGCAAAGGCACTGCTGTGTTGCAGCGCTCCTCAAGCACTCTGGAATTGGCATTTACGGGCTCAGAGCTGACCCTCAGCATGTAAACGCAGCGCGAGAGAGAGCAAGGCTGGCTCACCAGGCCTCCTACGAAAGCTCCAACCCCTCCGAGTTCACAGGGATAGCAACTGCTTAAAGCACACTGGGTACCAAGCAGAAGAATCGTTTACAACTTGGGTTTCCCACGGATAATCTCCACAACACAAGTCCTGGTGACCGTCAGGGTCGCTTCCCTCACAGGAGCCTTTCCTCG
Source organism: Psilopsiagon aymara (assembly GCA_024733675.1). Lineage (NCBI taxonomy): Eukaryota > Metazoa > Chordata > Aves > Psittaciformes > Psittacidae > Psilopsiagon > Psilopsiagon aymara. The sequence goes on from JANRGW010007300.1 coordinate 28,661, forward strand.
CTCAGATGCACCAATACAAAGCAACAAGGGCTGCGTCGCTTTAACACACTCCCAGCCCCTGAAAACGCAGCGAGCGCGATTTAAGCAGACCCCATTGACCTGTGCTACCGCACTGCCTCCGCTTTCAGCGTGAGAAACTCAGGTTTCAGCTCTCCGGCCGAACCGGCAGCTCAGGTTTTACACGGCTCATGAGGACACAGCCCCACTGCCCCCCTCCCGTCCTTGTTCTCGTTCGTACTTACCTGCTTCATTACTTGATTTCAATGAAGGCACCAAGCAGCAGCCCACAGCCCTGCAGGAGCTTGGGCGCTCGGGGAGGGAGGCAGGCGCTGGGCCAGCCGCGGCCTCTGCAGCCCGCAGCACCTCGGAGCGGCTGCGGGGCGCCGGGCCCCCTTCCTCACACCCGGACCCCGTTCCTCACACCCCGTTCCTCACACCCGGACCCCGTTCCTCACACCCCGTTCCTCACACCCGGACCCCGCTCCTCACACCCGGACCCCCTTCCTCACACTCCGTTCCTCTCATCCCGTTCCTCACACCCCGTTCCTCACACTCCGTTCCTCACACTCCGTTCCTCGGACCCCGTTCCTCGGACCCCGTTCCTCTCATCCCGTTCCTCACACCCGGACGCCGCTCCGCTCACCTGGCTCCGCGGCTCCCCACGCACATGCTCAGGCTCGGCACGGTGCTGCCCCTTGGCGGCCCAACCGCGGTAGCGGTCGGTAGGAGCGGGCTGCAGCGGGCGCGGAGCCGGGCTCCCGCTGGAAGCAGGATGCATTTCCTCTCGGGAAGGCCGGGAGGACTCATTCAGTCACAGCCAAAGATTTGTTAAGAAATCAGCCCCCTCCTTTATGCAGTGTGAAAAGTCAGATGATAATGTGATTCCAGCTCAAACACCTGCCTAGATAACTGGTTGATAACACAGCCTGTTGGTTTCAGCCAGAGCTGACTCGCTGGTTTCACCAGTGCTCCCTGGCACTATCTGTGTCCTAATTACAGGTTGGCTTGTGGGTGGAGTCCAGGCTCTCCCACCACCCTCCTTCCTGTTCCTGGCTCATGGCTTAGCCGCAGGCAAATCAACTCTGTTTTCTCAGGCAGGAGGAATCAAGCCCCACTTGAGGCGTAGCTCGACCTTGAACCATTCCCCCCAGGCAGCAGGAACTCAAGACAGGTTGGGCTGATGACTTGGGGCCACCTTTGGCAGTGGCTGATGAAGACAGTCTGGGGTATAGCTTGTGCGACTTCGGTGTGGAGCCATCTCCTAGCCAAGCAATTTCCTGAGCTGTTTCATGGCTCTTTGGTGGTGCCATCTCTTTCCACAAGAATTTGCCAAGTTTAGATACCCCCTTCTACACAGGAAAAATGCGGAGGAGCAAGAGAGAAAAGCTGTCCTGCCCTAGCTGCCTTGTGCTTTCATACTCTGCCACTTGTTATATCCTGCTGGAATTCTCTCACTCTGACATTTCAGTGAAACATAGGCAATGACATTTATTTTTACATAATAATATCTCAATTTATATATAATATCAATTTTTATAAGATCAGTCATCACCTGAGTTTTGTATCATCAAAATACAAAAACTGTGATTAACATCAATACATTTTCAGGTATCCTACACCCTAATACAAATGATCAGTAGACTGCTCTCATGCCAGCAGACTTACAGTACCTATGCCTACCAGTTAGCTAATAACTCCTCAGTCTGTGCATAAAATTCATATGGTTTGATAGAATTGCAGGTTCAGCTTCTGATTATGTGAAAGGCAGGGACAAAATCGTAAGCTCTTGTGTATGTGGGCTCTCCCATGGGGAACGGGCGAAAGAGATTATAAAGGGCTGCTGTGCAGTTCTCACATTAAGATGGGTAGGAGGGCTCCTGTGTTTGCTGGGTACACAGCAGCTTCATCCTGATGCTGGGGACTAGGCACTGAACAGAACAAGAGCCTATTGCTTGGTCTTCCCCTTTTAGCCTTGCTTTTCGGCTAAAGAGAAGGGAATCATGATAGAAGCACACCAGCATTACAGATAATGTGTGCCACAGATGGAAGCACAGCCCCAGTTAGCGGTAAACCCGTTTTTCTTGGGCTCTCCACAGTTTGGGAGTAGCAGCAAGTCCCCTGAGGGCTGAGAGGGGTGCAGAACAGTGGCAGGAAACCGTAGCTTGGGTAGATCTTTAGCATGTCTTTTGTCTCCTCACCCTCTCCAAGCACTCCCACCGCATGGAATGACTGTGAAGTCTTCAGTATGAGCTCAGTGCTGTGAGTCCTCCTCTGTGCTGGATGTTGATATTCTCCGTAACTTGGGTTTGACTGAATCAAGAGGAGATGAGTCAGATAAATATACACACAAGGCTACTTGTATTTGTAGGACACAGGAGAACCTTTCCCTAAGGTCAAGCAATCCACTGTCATGGATGTAAATGTACAATCAGTGATTATTTGACCAAAAAGAAAATACTTTACAAAGGAGCCTGCCAGTGGTGCCCAATGAGTGGAAACCCAACAACTACAAAAGGAAAGCTACCAAACCCAAATGAGCTGGCTGAGGGGTCTAGGACAAGCTGGGATTGCCTCCCCTTCTCCAGAGATAGAAATACCTTTGTCTCAAAGGAAATCGAGCAGACATTCTTTGGAGCTGATTTCCTTCTGACTTCCTCTGTGCTGGAGATGCGCGGTTTCCTGGGGCTGTTTTAGAAACCAAATCTTTCTGCTGTGATTTCACACTTCAGCAGCTTAGGTCCAGCTAGTGTTCAGTGATATCAAATTTTGCCTATGTTAGCAAACACCCCCCCCCCAACCTAAGCTTCATTTTTTTCCCTCGTAGATCATTTCACCCACTTCAGAATATTCATGTGCTCCAGCTTGTGCTTTCCTTTTTGATCAAGCTAAGTACTTAGGCTGTTGGTGGCAAAGTTCATGTTTGCATTGTTTTCTCCACTGTTTGGTCTGGCATCGGTTTCAATATCACTGCTTTGTGTTAGAATTAGCAGGGGTGGAAAAAAAAACAAGCAGCATATTTACGTAGCACAATAAGTTTGTGTAATCATTTCCAGATGGCAGATCCCATCCTTCCTTTGCTTATGATTCACCATACTCACAACTCTGTGTACAGTGTTCTGAAGGTAAAGAAACAGGAGTACAAATCACTGCAGGGGAAGGTTGGCACCTCTTCCTTTTTGTGAAAACCTATCAAAAGAAAAGAGATATTAAATATAAAAGAGGATGTGAATTGGTAGTCACTGAGAGAGGAAATTATTCATCAAACTGAGTGCAGAAAATGGCCTAGGAAAAGGTATGAAGATAAAGGTCATCATCACAACATCATGAAAATGGGCCATACCCAGTCTTCAGACCTTGTCCAGATGAACCATCTAAAATCAAATGTATTCACATGCTTGTCCAAAGGAACTTCCTCTCTCTCTCTTAAGGAAAATCTGGGTTTGTGCAGTTTACAGCAGCAGGTTTACTTGGGCTGGGAGCAGCTCCTTCTCTAAGATCCAGGGAGATGGGCTCTGCTCCCATGTGTGAGGACTCATCCACCACGTGCTGTTGTTGCGTGGATGACAGCTTTTCACTAAGCTCAAAGCTGCCTCACTGAGGAGTTGGTAAAAATCCCCTTCCAGGCATGGGGAATGCTTGGATTCCCAGCTCTCTGCCTGTCTTTTTCCCCAGGGACTGCATGCCAACCTTTGGTTTTAACCATGTCTTTTCTCTGCCTCTTTTAAGGGTGAGATGGCTACCTCTTGGCTTGTGGAGAGTGGGGAGATGCGAGCCCTTCATAGACATGAGGGAGGAGATTAGAAAGCTTTCTAAGATAGAGGCATTCAGCAGAGTGGGACATTTGGGTGGGAAGAGGAACACAGGTAACAGTTTTGTCTGATAAAAGCCATTCAAGTATGGTTCCTTACTTCCAGATGTTAAAGAAATGCTGTCTGTCTCTTGGCTGTTCTTGTAGCTTTTGGCCTCTGACTTCTGAGCATTGATACCAAAAGTTCACTTGTATTGGCTAATTTAAGGCCAAGAAATCAAGCTGAAAGAGGCTTTCTGACAAAGGTGATTTAGTTTTCCAATTGATGTCATCTCCATAGGCTTCAGAGCTGATAAAATGACACGCAGTTGCCATCCTACTTTTCAGAGCTTGGCATAGGGCTCTCTACTTGATTCTGTGAAGAGGGAAAATGTTTTTATTTCTACACGGGAGATGTATTTATTCCCTTTCATTTCCATTTCCCATTCATTTGTCATCAGGAGCATGTCAGTTTCAAGCAAACAAACTACCCCAGTCGTGGGTGGCTCCAGACTCACTGCAGGTCTCTACAGAAGCTTTCATTATGAAATAGGCCTGTTTGGATGTGGTAGAAGCTGGGATTTTTGTGGGTTTCTGCTCCCCTCCATTAGGGTGACAATGCTGTACTCTAATTGACTGGCATGATTCAGGACGGTTTGGTTTCTGTCTTGTTTCATTTCATGCCTCACATATCCTCATCAGTAGCACTGTCCTTTTCCAATCTGAAAGTACCTCCCATTTAGCCTGCAGATGTATTTTACCTCACTGTTAATGGAACATCCAGAGAAATGAATGGCCTGGGTGTTACAACTCTTTCATAGCCTCACTTTTGCACAAGGCACATCCTAAAGAAGAGCTCTGCATGCATAGCCTAGTCTGCTTGATCAAGAGTTTTAAAGAAAAATAAACCAGGTTAGCAAAGCCCCATTTGGTGCCTTTGGGGCTGTGTGTGCCCTGTACAGACTTACAGGCCTGGAAGGAGAGGAAAAATAGAGAGATGCAAATTCTTCCTCATGTTTGGTTGTGGCAGAGGTGATTTGTAACACAGACACAGCTGTCGCTTCAGAAAGACTCCCTGTTCCTGACTTCTTGACACATGCTTTCTCGATGGATTTGCAGACTGTGTGTGGGCTCTGGGCTTTTCTTTCCTGGCACAAATCCTGTTAAATACACAGAGGGTCAAATGCTTCTCTTGGTCTTCCTTCCTGGAGGCCAGATGGAGAGTTTTAGCCTAAAAAAGCACACTTCTCCCTTCTGCCATTTACCTCTGTGTGAACTGACAGTGGGCACTTGAGACCTGGCCTTGTTCTCACTCACTGCAGACCATGTCTCTCTCCTTCAACACGCTGCCAAAGGGAGGTCTTTGAGCGAGGGAAGGAGATCTATTATTGAACGCGTCTGTCTTTGCTGTAGTAGGCTTGTTTTCACATGCATGATAGACGGCACTGCTGTGTTTCAGTGTTACTTCAAGGAATTTACTTTGGGGTATTTCAAGTAGATGAGCTAGCAGAGTAATGTAGCGAAAGGAAGGCTTTCCTGAAAGTAGATGAGAAGAAGGTATCCAGAATTTAGCATCTGGATGTTCTGGAGTCCATGTAGGGATATCAGAGAGTAAAGGGAAAGATGAGGGGGGAAGAAAGGAAGAATTTGTGAGAGACAGGGTCAACTGGGAAAGATGCTGCTGAATGGCTTGAGGGTGCTACTCTCACTGGACAGGACGCAAGTGTAACTTGAGGGTGTAGCTGGTATTTATCAGTATTTAATCCATTACAAATTCTGTAAGCAGTGTACCTTTCTGTGCCTGCACTCTGCTAGCAACTGTGAATTTGCCTCAGGAATGCGAAATATGTGTTGAAAGGAGGACAAGGAGTTTAAGTAAAATGGTAAAAATAAATTGTTCATGCAGATACTGAGACTTCTGCTGTGCGTTCCTCTCTTGCATGAACATGCACCTTTCTGTTTCAGATGCTTTTAAAGAATGGCTGCCCGTTGACAGGTACCCACTTTCTAACTTTAAACTGAAAAATGGCATCAGGAATTACAGACGTATCCCTTGAAGGCATTCTTTGCAACTCATGCTGTTTTTAACAGCTTTTACAAAGAAGGGGGATCATCTCCTAGCTGTGCATGTACACACACATCCCAAAATGCAGTTGTATCTTTGCTCCTCGGGGTATGCCAGGGGTAAAGTGTCTTGAAAGAGAAGAATCTGAGACCTTTTGTTGCAGCAGATTGCTGTTCCTTTTGTAAAAAGAAAGTCTCTGAACCCCAGATTTAAATCTCTGGTGATGGAAGGCAGAAGAAATGTAAATATTCCCTGTTAAAGAAATAATGCCCTGAAGCCTGCTGTGAATACCAGTTGTGTGGGAAGAGACTATCAAAGCATGAGAGGAGTAAGTGCTCCTGAGGAAACCAGAAGGCTTTATGGTTTGAGACTGCTTCAACAATAAATATGCAATCAGTTCAAATTATATGGCAAACCCTTAAATAACGTCAGTGTATTTTGGCACGATAGCTGAGTTTAAATGCATTAAGCTTTTCAATGAATTATAATAATATGGCATTAGAGCATTAAGAACAGGATGAGTGGTGCCAAACCTTTGCTTAACTCTGTGCCTAAAGGCATGTTTAAAAGGTAATTTCAATGTGGTTTTAACTGGCTGCAGTACTAACCCAGGAAGGGTGAGGGAAAACCTGGCAAGGGCTGCTGAAGTTTTGAGGCCTTAGGTTTTTGGATTGCTGTCACAGTGGGATGCAGCTGGATTATTGTGTGAGCAGAGCTTTGTTGCAGCTTGCATGGCTGTAAAGTGAAAGGAGTTTCACAAGCGGAGAAAAAGCAACAAAATGATCTGTGGAGTACTGGGGTATGTACACAAGGGCCAGAACCCTTTCTAGCAGCAAAAGAGAGCCCTTGGGCTCCAGTGCCTGCTAACGCTCCAGACTGTGACTCTGCCACATGAGGTCCCCTTCAGTTTTAGAAAATACCCCTTTAGCCATTAGTTGCAGGCAGGATCCCAATAACCTCTGGATGTGACAGTGGGATAAAAGCTGTTAAATCATCAGATGGTTATACATCTGTATTCTCTATTGAATAGTCAGAAAATGACAGAAAAGAGGGCTGTGGGGCAGAAGGAGACCTGGCCTCCATGGCACTGAGTCTAGTTGAAGTTGAAGGGATGCAGTTCCCAAGACATTTTGTAGCTGGAGCCTAACAGAGACTGACTGAGGATGGCTGACGCTCCCCTTGGGAACACCACTTTGGAAAATTCCTCCATTGGAAACTCAATTTTCTTTCCTTTTGAAGTTTTTCTATGTGAGAGCGCAGGCAGGCAGGCAGGCTTCCCATCGGCTTCCCAATGCAGTTGTTACTGCTTTTTCCATCATGATATTGGTGGGTGCAGTACTGCTGTCATTCAGACTAGTTTTCATGGTCTTGTCATCATAAAACTACACTTGACACAACAGCTTCTCCAAGGAGCATTTCAGAAGCTCAGAGTCAATCTTTAGTTCTTCTCTGGCTTAATGAAAACCTGGTAAACTTCTCAGTTAATAATCCCACACCGAATGTCTCCTTCACCATTTGCACCTGATCTGAAGTGTTGGGATTGATTTGCAATGTCTTTGGGTAGCATTTTTTAGCTGACCTGAATGAAGTAGTCTACCAGAGCTCTGAAACATTAGAGTGACCTATTGGTCACTTCTGCAGTACCCAATAAGCTTTCCAGCCTGCACACTCAGCAAACGGAGTGCCAACACATCCACCTTCTATTCATTTATCACTTTCATCTGTCTATCAATAGATAGATTTCATCTGTCATCTATCTATCAATTTCTTTTTCTTTAAAACAAATTCTGTTGTCAGCATTATTTTGTTACCCAAATTTCCATTTGGGCAATTGTATTCTTACTCTTCTGTTCTTCCTTGTTATTCAGCAGGACATGACATTCTTGTGTTATCTTGAAGAGTTTTCCTATGTGTGTCACCACTTGAATGGCCAGGCTTCATGTGGGGTTCCTTGAGGCATGTAGCTAGACTAAATGCCAAATAACAGCAGCAAAAGGGACTTCAGGCCAAAGATTCAGGGATTTCACCTAATTGAGGGCTCTTCCAGGATGCAAAACCCTATAGACATATAAAGCACTTAAGAAATTAAAGTACTTTTACTTCTTAGGACTTTTTCCATGATCTAAAGCCACGTTTATGTGGAATTCTTGCACAAATTACTTGATGGATATTTTGATAAAGTCCAAGCTAGTGCCAAATGCTTTTTTTTTTAAGTGAGCTTTACCTGAGAGAACTCAAACCTCAGCCAACACCTACACAGATTCACTTTGAATTCAAATCCAGAGAAGAAAATGCCTGCGACCTTTACAACGTTCTCTTATGGGACAGGGTGGCATTTTGAAGTACTGCTTCTTTAATGAGGAATACCTTGAAGCGTGTCCCTTCAGTCCCACAGCATAAGATAATACAATAAGGTAATAATGAGAAATACAGATTAAATGATGTTGCTCTCCAAGCCTTAACTTTTCACTTTGAGAGTAATGTTTAAACATTGCTTTGTTAGACATCTACAGAGATCATAATTACATGTCTGTCTACCTGTCTATCTACCTACCTACCTATCATGATTGGTAAATCAAGTGTGCAAGCATTTGATCTGAAAAAAGACTACTTAGGTATTTCATGGCCTATTTAGTGCAGCTCAAAGAACATTTCATATGAGAACATATTGTTCAAAGCCATGAAAGGAGTAACAGCTCACAAAATGACAGAATAAGGGCATTACTGCTGAATTGACACCGTAAAGGACTATGAGGATATAACATGTCAGAGCTGATTTACACATACCAGAACACTGCTGTCAGTGCAATTTAGGGGTTTATTTCCTTCTGAATTTTCTTCCACATGGTCTGGATTGCATTTTTGTAGCACAAATCTGGGTAGAAAGTTTTGTTATAGGCAAGATGGGTTTTGGCAGGAATTGCTTCTTTCTGCTGGAAAAGCATGTGGTGTTTTATGACACAAAGGAGACATCTGTGGCTATACACCTTTAGTGGCTGTGAGCTCTCTGGGGCTAGGTCTCTTATCTCTTTCAATATAGAAGATACACCTTACAAGGTGGGGATTTGGGCATCATTGGTTACCTTTAATCTATATTGAGCTCCCGAATGAAATGTGGAGTCTGCTTGTTTGGTGTGCTGTGTGGCAGAGCTGAGGCAGCCTGTCCCCAAAGAAGGGTGTAAAAGGAACTCCCTTCTGGTGCCTTTAACATTTGTCCCTTCTCACATCCTTCTGTTTCATCTTGTCTAAGTCACTTGGACTGTAAGGCCATGGTGGCTCTTTGTGCATAAAGAAGCGGGAACTTTCTAGACTTCAGTCAACAGAGATTTTTGTACCTTTTTTTGTCTCGCAAATGAAGCAAAAGCAAAATCATTGTATAATTCTACAACTTGAGCATTTGGAACAGTGACTGCAGCAAACAGCCAAGTACAAGGCAAGGGGGAAAGCTCAACAATGACCTGGTGCTGAGGTCAGTATGATGCCTATTTACAATAATGTGCTAGTATAGAGATCAGAATAAGTAACAAAACAAACTTGAAAAGCAGAAACCATAGTGAGATACTGAAATACTCCCTGCAAATGCCCCAGTTCTCTTTCTGGGGCTTCAATGCTCCCATTGTAGGTGGTGACATTTGTAGGTCCCATCATAGGTGGTGGTAATGGTTGCAAAACAGCAGAAGAGCAACAAAACTTTGACTTCTGTTCAGTATTGCTCTGCTGTGTTTCGTCCTCTAGCCACTTCCAATGCAAGAGAAGCCAATTCCCCTTCTGAACATGCTGGCAGAAGTTTTTTCCTCCCATTCCTTCCAATATGAATCTTCTTTGCACACAAGAGGAGTGAGACAGATAAAAATACACATTTGGAAAATTCCTCACCATTTTCATGAAGTTATTCTTAAAGAAAGGACAAAATAATGAAAGACAAAAAGGTGAGCACCCTGAAGCGAGCGACACTCCAATCTGTTCCTGGGAGGAATTGCCAGTTGGATGTTGAAGCACTGCATGACACAGAGGATATCTGCAAGTGATTTGATACCTAGTGTGCAGAATGGAGCTTTAATGCACTTGGTGATGTATGGGTAAGGACACCTGGCCAGTGTCTGGAAAAACTTAAAGCAGGAGAGGCTGTGGTGCATTCTTTTAGATAGTTTTTGCCTATTATTGCTTCCCCAGGAGTTGCTTCCTGCTTGTGCTTCATTTTCAAGTGCAGAAGAATAACAGCTCACTTTCCAGGTCTCCCTTTTTGACAGTCCAGAGAGAGGAAAAAGGTGTAAAAGAGCAGATGAATGATAAAACAACACTGAATCTGCCCTTCAAGGTTTCTCAAGTGCCAAGCAAAGCACACCACCACGAACTGGTAAGAGTGCTTGGATGAAGGCAGGATGCTGGCACTCACAACACGGGGCTAACTGTCCTGTGAAGATTAGAGATACTCTGAAGTGGGAGTATCTATGTGTCCTACTTACAGAGAAAAAGTCTTTAACAGTGCGATTTGCAAGGGATGAGGCTTCTGTTCTTCACCTGACTGAACTAGGTGGGCATGTGCAGCCAGGCTGAGACACAAAGGTGGTTTTTGTGTTAGCCCTGAGTTTCACAGCAGTTACATGGGGTTTAAGAGTAAGAAGACTGCTGTAGAACAAGCATTTTCTTTAATGGATGTATTTGGTCTCTGAAAGAATTGTTTTGTGATAGCCTGGCAAGGACATCACTTCCCACAGGAAGGCAGAAACGTCTCTCATGCGAATGACAAGTTCCCTCTGGTAAGACTTGCATTTTGCTCAGTTTTTAGGGATCCTGTGCTTTTTAAGTAAGGCAATCTGTCTTTAATAATGTTATGACACAAAGAAGTACTGGGAACAAAATTGTCTTCATTTTCTGGCCATAATAACCTAACATGGGCCTGAGGTTTACAGCCAGTTACACTTTATCCAGTGGCTCTTACGGTTGTTGTTACAAAGCTTTATCCTTATTATCATCAGGATGGTCTTCATTTTTTCCTATTCTCCCAGGGTTGCAGCCAGCAAGGCCCATACCACTCTGTGAGACTCGACGTGATTGTCTTGTGTGGTTTACAGGAGATTCTGGGAGAGAAACTTCAGCCCACATAGAAAATACTTTGGCTGCTTAGACTTATTCCAGCCTAAACTAACTATTGCAGTCAAGCATTATTCCAGCCTAAACTGAAACCAGTGTTTAAATAAATGCACAAGCAGTGAGCATGCAGCTGTATGTTTGCAAACTGAGCGCAATGTACACGTGTTTAAAACCCCATCACATCTCTTTTACTAGGCTATGTTTACAAGCCACCGGGCACTTTCCTCTCTCTCGGGAGTTTGGAGATAGTCTTCAAATGATCCTTAGCTTTACAAGGCACGAAAATAAAGTTGGAGCTAAACCAGGCAGATTCTTGGCCAGGTTTTTACTCTGCCCTGTGCAACTATCACTGCAAACCAGGGCCAATGCCTTTGGCTGCTAAAAGGAGAGAGCTTATAAAAACAGTATCACCATGTTTTGTGCAGCTTGTGTGGCCATTGTCATGGTAAACGAATAGCACAAGTACTGTCACAATGAGCTGTCTCTGTAATTTGCTGAAGTTGAGTGATCAAGAGTTAACCTTTGCAATAGGACTGGCACCTATGTTCAATAACTGCTACACTGGATGAGAAAATGAAAGGTCAGAAAGAAGGGTTTCTGGAATGCTCTGGTCGCATCCACATCTCTGGGTATGAACTGGCTTTGATGAAGGAGAGCAAGACAAGATCTCTCCTTTTGCAGTTACAGGGCGACAGCAGAGCTGCTTCCTGCAGAGCAGGGCATTATCCCACCTGCAGATGTCGGAATCTCTGTGCATCAGGGCCCACCAAGCACATCCTTGCAGGCACACATGTGCCTGTCCTCTTCCCCAAGGGCCTGCTGCAATAAGGTGGTGCAAGGCCATGCCTGAGTTGCACCCTTTCTGAAAACAGTGAGAGGAGAACTGAGAAGGGAAAGGTCCCATCTTGCCCCAGGGGGATTGTGACAGTGCCTTTATCTTCAGAGCCACCTTCAAACGTTGGCATTTTAAGCAAATAACTTGCAGTTCCACAATGAGTCCAGTCCAGTCCTATAAACAACTGATGTGAAATCAGGTGGGTTACTCTTATTTTATGACTTCAGACTAAACAGAGAAATTGGGTTACAAGATTAACTGTAACAGTATTGTTGAGAGAGAGAATGAAGAACTGGAATGTGTCCCAATGTATCCTACATTGATCAGTAGTGAATAACAGAGTTTGTTCTCTATCACAACGATATTCCACACCAGAAACACTGTCTCATGAAGTGACAATGAGCTACAGTGGAGTAAAACTTGCACATCCATTTCAAGAGTTCTCCCAGTGGTTTGCACTGAATTACTTGTGAGGGTGGGTGATAAAATACCCTGCTACTTCTCCTCCTGTCTGAACACTTCTTGTCCTGTCTGAACAGATGTTTTCATTCTTCTTGAAAATATCTACATTTTATTCAAGATGAATTCTTTGTCATCCACCATAAGACCTTCTGGCACTAGATATTTATCCTAAAGAATGATGAATAAGGCTGAAGGTTCCAATTCTTCCACATAGCAAATGGCAATACTCAAATATGCTTTGAGGGGCACAGGAAAAGATGATGGGAAAGAACTGACTGAGAGCAAGGATGGGAAGCAGCAGCTCTCCTGTGCACTTGAAGCCAGGGGGGACATGAGGAGGCAGTCAGGGATGCTGACCCTAGCTGGGCTTTCCTTCACCAGGGCTGCCCCTGGCCTCCTTCAGCAATGGCAGCTTGCAAGTGGTTGGTGTTGGGACAGATGCAGCTCAACATCTTTGTGAACAACGTGAACAGATCAAAAGAAGTTCTACATTTTCGGGGGGGGGTGGTGGTGTTTTAAAGAAAACGTTAATGAAATAGATTAGAAGCATAATGCCTACTTCTGCTTGGACTTTTCCTGACAGCACGGAACTGTTCCAGAGCTGTTAAAGTCAATGGGAGGAGTATCACAGTGACAAGACTTGTCTGGACCCACAAGAAAATAAAGGGAGTGCTGGCAAGGTGACAGAGGAACTGTGCTTGGTAAGGTCATTTGCAACCTCTCCGTGATGTGAGCAGCTGTGTAGTAGCTCTGTTGCAGAATCAGATCTGTAAACCAGGCATTATCACTGCAATATCCTGCTAGGTCATTGCTGGGGGATTTGATTGAAGGTTCTGGATTTGATCATTTAGAATGCTTTATTTTGGAACTAGATGACCTTAAGGTCCTGTCCAACCCTAACTATTTTATTGTGATTCTACGATTTTCCAAAAAGAAATGCCCCAAACTCTAAAATTGTAAATGATGTTATTTTAGAGTTATTCTCATGCTTCCTGTGGTTGTTCTTACGGTTGCTTGTCATAACCATGATACAGAGGAGAGTTTAGAGATGTAGTTTAGTGCCTGCCTTTCCAGAGTACTATTTAAACTGACTCTTCAATAGTGATGTTTCTAATTAGAGATGCAGATATGAATTAAGGCAGATGAGCTGAGTCCAATGTGATAGAATTAAAGAGTCGAACTCTGACTTCACGGGCTGTTACATCAGTCCCTTTGGCCAAACATTGACATTTCAGTGTTTTGGTGAAGTGTTGAAATGCAGGAATTGCTCTCAGAGCACCTCCAGCTTTCCTGACTGTCTTTGATCCTTGGCTACGCTTTCAAACAGCTTCTGTTGCAGACCCAAGGTTTGTTGTCATGTCCAACGTGAGCAGGGTTGGTTCATATCTGAGGTGGTGGTGGTACCAACAGTCTAGAGAATGGAGCTCAGCAGTGAGCGTTCTGCTTGTGCTGCCAGCCTGCTCACACAACCACAGCCTTGTGGAAAGAAGGGGTGCTCCATAAAAACAAGCACACACACTCTGAGGTATGGCTGGCAGCACTTAGTAAATGCTGTGGCTTAGGCAGGGAGCATCGTATTTTGGGTGTATTTTTTCAGTCCTAAATGATGCTATTTTTTATGAACTTTCAAGAAGTAATCCCTGAAGAATTAAAACTTTGGATTAATTGTGATCTTTTTTTTTTCCTCCTTATTGTTCTTTTTTTTCCCCTGCAGAATGAGCTTTGAGTGCATAATTCTCGCTCATGGACAAATTAAGAAGAGGGGAAAAAAATACCCTTTTAATAAGTCTTTTGTAGCACAACGAGTATTCACACAATAAAAGTATCAGCTGAGAGCTGGAGGTTTGACCCATAGATCTGCTGAGAGGTGAGCAAAAGTAGTCACCTAGCACATTATCTGGGCAGTAAATCATGCATCCAGCCAGACTGCCTGTGCTAAAATGAGTGGCAGGAGAAGATGTCAAGATTTCATTCTGACCTCCATTTGTATGTGTTGATTTTCTTTGGCACTGCCCCAGGCCCCAAGTGTATACAATTGAACAAGGAGGAAAGGCAGTGGATTTTGTTGATTCATAACATGCCTTGCTGTAATGTTCTGAGGGAAAACAAAGGGCTTATGTTAGCTATAAGGTACTATAATACATATTTAACTGGCACAAATTGGTGTTTGTCTCTCCTTAAGAGTCTAAAAATATAAGGTTGTTTCAGAAAGAGTCTGGAGTCAAAAAATGATTAAAGCTCTGTCCAAAGCAGACAAATTCATCAAACAAACTCAGTTATTAACAGAGTACAAAGTTCTGGATGAGTTATTTGCTCCTGCTCAGTTTTACCAAAGCCTGCCAGCCATTCTCAGCTCAAGATGACGGGTGATTTTTGTACTGAAGACAACACATGGCATGTGGCGTATTGCAGAATGGATCAGAGAACTTGACTCAGTTTTTCACTTGGATGCTGTTTCCAGCCAGACTTCTAGGAGTGGGAGATATTGTTTTCTCTAAAAGCTGGTTTCCTTTTGACTTACTACATTGTGGGATTTCTATAGATCCAAGTAACTTCCAGAGATCCCTGCCTTTCTCTCTGCATGCTGTCCTGAAGTGTAACTGTTGATGTCCTTGAGCAGAGCTTGACGCGGTGGATGCACTGAACTGTCATGGTGCATGACAAGGTCTGTATATGGGCAGGTCACTGGGGCAGATCTATTTTTGACCTTGCTCAAAATGTAAAGTCATTGTCAAAGGGAAGTTGCAGCATCACTTCTGGGTGTAAAAGGGCCTTTATCTTGCATTCAGAAGAAGCCTGGAGTGGATGGTGCCATGTAGCATCCAAGATCTCAGCACAGAACTATAGAATCGTAGAATACTTCAGGGACCTTCAAAGCTCATCCAGTCCAACCCCCTGCAATGAGCAGGGACATCTTCATCTAGATCAGGTTGCCCAGAACCACATCCCGCCTGGCCTGGAATGTCAGGGACTCACTACATGGGGACAGTAAGGGGGTTCCTTTGGGGCAGGCATAAGGCAATTTAGTACATGACAGAAGCCCCTGGTTGCATAAAGTTCATCATAAGCTTTAGGTATCAACATCTTAAACAGGTTGTAACCATCCCAAACGCTATGTTATCTCCCCTGAGCACCAAGGAGATGATATTTCTCAGGAAAAAACTGTAATTTGTCACATGCACTAGTAATTTTGAGGTTGGAATTGATCTGTAACCAATGTAAAAGGGCCTCAAACCCAACCAACTAGATGTAAATCCTGAAGTCCTACACACAGTATGAAGCGCTGCAGAATTTGCCAAACTAGCTATCTAAAACGTAGCTAACAAGGGTTATGAATATCTAGGGTAAAATTCTGGCTCACTGAGAAGAGCGGGAATTCTGCCATTAATCTGAACAAGGCTATGATTTCTCTCCCCTGCATCTCTTCAGTTTATTAGCCATCCTTCTTGCTGTTTGCATGCATTTCCATTTTACATGGAGAGATGATGTTATGTCAGAATATACTATTTCACAATTGGCAAGACCCCGCGGTCCTGCAACTGCAGTTGTAGCTGCCTGTAGGGAAGCAGCGAGTGGCTAATGGCCAGCAAAGCAGTGTTGAGGAGGGGGTTACAGGGGAAGCAGAGAAGCGATGGAACAGAGGAAGAAAGGGGCCCCTGCCTTGCATTCTTGTGTGTGAGAGTCAGGGAGAAGCTGCAGCCATCTGTGCTCTCAGATGCTCCCTTTATGTGCTCTGCAATGGTAAAACTGGTGGTTCAGGCTCTTTGTATCCCTGTTGTTTCCAGCAGGAGATGCAGCACTTTGGGTCTTCCACCAGCTCACTCATTGCATGTGTTGAGCATGGAGCTAGAGAGCCTGTGCCTAAAGCAGAGAGGCGGGTGACCAGTGCTCCTGCTGCTGACAGCTTCTACCAGGGGTGCTTCATGCAGGGTGTGCGATGCTGCACTGCTGACTGGGGAAACACAGTGAGCAGGCCCCCTCAAAACACCAGGAGCTGCACACAAAGCATTAGCAGCCGCACACAGGACACTCTGTGCACCCTTCACTTGCAGCTGTGGTCCCAACAAAGCTGCAGCCCTCAGTGGCATTGCACTGGATCATGTTCTATTCACAGTCCTTCTGGAATGCTTTTTTTCCATGTACTTTATCCCGAGTTTGGTCATATATTATCTGCCTGACAACTCAACACCTATAAAAATTTATGAATTTGTATTAAAACCAATACTTGATTATGTCCGTGTTTATGAGGCTTCCCATGAGCCCTATATTCTTCAGTTGAATCTAGCTCTAGCCCCTCATAATAATAATCACCCAGGCCATATTTCACCATTTCTCTGTTAACACGGTTCACTGCTAGCAATTACAGTGGCTACCAGCTCACATTTGTGTTGATTTTCAGGATTTGCTGCCTGGTAAGGGTCTTTGCTGATCTAAACACACATAGACATGTATTCTGTTTGCCTCCTTAACTGGGCTAGAAATAACTGTGGGCGCATTATTCAGCTTTCAGAGAGCAGCATTTATCTACAGTTCTTCCTGCAGAGGTGGGTAGTGACTCATAACTAATGTGTAATTGTGGGGTTATGTGCTGAGAAGAAAGAACTGACACCACTAGGTCCTTTCTGTTTGCAAATATGAATATGTAGCCTGTCAGAAAATAAAGAAGAAAAAACAGCTAAGCCTCTTCCTCCTGCAGTAACCCTCTTCTTATTTCTGTCCTTTACTTGTCTGGATCAGCCTTAAGTACTTCATTTTGGGTCCTGAAAGAGAACTTCTGTGAAGTGCCAGCTACAGCCCATACACTTGAGCAATCTATGAGTTGTCTTTTGGCTTCTACAAGGGAGGATGTTTCACCTGAAGTTAGTATTCTACAGGCTGATTTGGGCATTGTGCAATTCTTCTCTCTTCCTTATCCAGTCTGTAAAGCCAAACCAATGTATACAATAAGGCCATAAAAGAGAAGAAAGAATCTAGCATTTTAATTTAGAAGTCAGTGATTCTGAGGGATTTCTTATCTTTAATACTAGCAGTGGCAATACACTGCTATTTAGGGTCACTGTAAGCTGTACAACATGCTGGCAACAGAAAGATTCATACATCCGAAGAATGATGAAGTTGTTTTGAAAACTAAATCAGGGAAATAACTGTTAATGTAGATAAATATGTACACAGAAAATAAAACATCCACACCATCATTGTTCAGGGCAGTCTAATTACTACGCAAGAAGAACACAGAGGGGCACAAATAGTATATGTGAAACGCAGGAGCAAATTAGTTGTAATTTCCATTTCTTTACTTCCTATGGCACATAGCATGAATATTTCTGTAATATGAGAACTCCAAAGGGATTATTTTTGCTGGTTTAAAAGCTGAGCTTGATGGAAGCTATTGCTGTACATGAATGTACAGCTCTTAGTCATGAATATGTAACATGTGCACCACTTTTAACTAACAGTAACATAACATTATCACATATTTTATGGAGATGTAGAGCTGTGATGATTCCTGAACTTTCTTGTTCCTTCTGTATCAGACTGTACCTCCCAGAAGAGAACAGATGGCTTATGCCTAAGTGTAAGTGGTTCTGAAGTGCTGCATTTGAACAGATGTAGATAACACCAATACTACTCCCCAGAGATGTTTTTCATGGCTAAAATATCTCATATGACTGAATTGTCTCAAGATAGTGGTTTAAGAACACTTCAGGATGATAGGTCACACTGTTCCCAGTCAGATTAAGTTCCACTTCTCTAGAAAGCACCTACTGCATCTACAAACCTTGAGATTTCTGGCAACAGTAGTATGTTGCACTTTGGAAGGCCTTGCAGGGCAGGGGTTGGAACTGCATGATCTTACGGTCCTTTCCAACCCAAAGCAGTCTGGGATACTATGATTCTATATTCCCACAGCTGATACAAAAATCAGGGATTTAGAAAACAGAGTAAAAAGGAAGAGAAATTAGTGGACTATTCTCTGGCTACATAAACCCCCATCATCCCTAGAAACTCTCGTGTTCTGGAGCAATCTTATAAACATCCTCTGATACTTGTACTGTACAATGAAAAACTAGTGGCTTTTAAACTCATAAAGGTGAATAACTGAAAAGTTGGGATCTAGACTCATGAGAGCAGTTAAAAATGATGTAGGTCAGGAGAAGGCGTTGTTTGCTCCTTTACACCTGTTCCAATAGAACAATTGGACAACCTTCTTTTTCATCCAAAGCAGAGTTTGGAATCCATCACTTCCATTTTGTAACAATATTTCATAAAAGCTCAGGTGGTCAGGATGTTATAGTCAAATTTCTACTGTAAAGATTTCAGGGGAGGAGCTGAATGCACATTTGCCTTGCCTACATGGTGTTCTGACCGTAGAGAATACAAAGATGCCAGGGTTCTTTCTTACTCTTTCTTATCTTTACAGACGTGATCAATTGGGAATCTTGCCTTTTACTTCTTTTGAAGGTTTCCTGGGCTTGATGTAACTCTTACCTGCAGTTCCTGATGGTGTGGATATGGCTAGAGGAGGTGGCATTCGCTCATACAGAGGTATGTATCAGTCCTGGAATACAGCACACCCCAGCCTGTGCCCTCACTCTCTTGCTGCTATTCTCCCTCCTATAGCTTAAAATCAAGATAGTTTCTACAGGGCTGTGTAAAGGTCTTCAGGGATATTTGGATGACTGTGCAAATCTGACTTGCAATCTAGCTACATGATTAGGAAACACACTTTATTTCACTAGCATAAATCTTGTGACTTCATATAAAGAAATAATCAAGTGAGTATCATTGCATTTTACAAGATAATAAGGAACTGATTTCAAGGCCAAGCTTGAAATGGCATTCTTTTTAATTATTGTGCTATTACCAACTTCCTTTACTTTTATTGCACTGTAATTGCTAACTAGAGGCAATTGTAATTTAAAAGACGATCCTATTTCCCTAGATAAAATCTTGGAAAATCAGCATCAGCCTCTATGCTTTATACTTGCTACCAAGAGCTTGTAACATCTCCACCTTGTGGTGTTTCACTGAAAAACGAGCCTTGGCTCCTGCAGCTCAAATGAGAAGTTATTTTGACTGGGACTCCAAGTTCT
The DNA here is from genome assembly GCA_024733675.1 of Psilopsiagon aymara. NCBI lineage: Eukaryota > Metazoa > Chordata > Aves > Psittaciformes > Psittacidae > Psilopsiagon > Psilopsiagon aymara. The sequence continues at coordinate 47,998 of JANRGW010007300.1, forward strand.
TTGAACATGGATATCATTAAGGGACTTTAGCTAAGATATTCTTGTATAACAAATGCCTCTTTAGATTTGTATCAGTTCTTTTTTTATGCTTTTATCAGATATGATTAAAATGTAGTATTTCAAACAACAGCAGTGGTTAAAGTCAGGGTAAGTGATGACAGAAGCAATAAACATACAGGATAACTACAGCTGCCTCATTTGAAAACAAGGGGTTTTACCTAAAAGATGCTATCAAATCGTATCATAAGATGACCAAAGACTTGGGTCAAGAGGATTAATTATCTTTCACTCTCCGTTTTCCAGTCCCTGCAACGTTACTGTTCAGTCTGCCATCTCTCATCACCCTCAGCTCACAGGTATGAACTCAGCACAAGCTGCAGAAGTGGAGCTGCTTTTCTTTAGACTTTTTCAATGTGCAAAGGGAAGGAGAAGGTCCCACGGTATTTCTGGCATTTCCCTGATCACAATCAGGCAGCAAAATTCAGGAAGCAGCTCTTTTGTGGTATTGGGTCACTTCCTGCACACAGCAGAGATTTTAAGTGCAGGATAGGCAAATAAATAAGTGTACGTATGTTATCCTGGCTGTCTAAATGGCACAAATGCTTTGGCTTGATAGTTTAGATGCAGGTGTCCCCACCTCCCGTTTCCAAGGCCCAGTTCTCATTATAAGCATGATTCTTCCTCTTGATTCATTATTTACAGCTACTCCACCTTTCTCCATATTTTCTGGGCTTATTGTTGTCACTGGAAGTTCTTCTGTAGTGTATCATTTGTGAAAAGCTATGCAGCATCCTTTTGGAATGCATCATCTAAAGAAGTATGGTAAAGTCTTTTGTCACAATGGCAAGAATATAAGCAGCATCATTCCTTCTCTCTGCCTTTGTAGAGATCCCTGACAGCCAGAAAAGCTGTATTAGCTCTGGTCACTGATCTTTTAGGGGGGACACATTTGTCTTTCATCCCACTAAAAGCCGTACCTTTCTTTAAAGGCCCTGCTACTGCACTGGTGCTGATACAGGGCAGGATACTGATGGCTTCCTGGGCACAAGCTGATCATGTTCAGCTCCATCAATCAGTACCCCCAGACCCTTTTCCATGACCAGCATTCCAGCCACTCTTCCACAACCTGAAGCATAACGTGGGGCTGTTGTGGCCCAAGTGCAGAACCTGGCACTTTGCCTTGCTTAATAGTCCAAAATGCTAGAAGAAAGAGCAGTCCATGGGGAATGAGCCTGACAAAACATGAAGTCTTGGAGAGTATTTGTTCCATACAGAGATCAGCTGAGATATAAATCTGACAGAGGAGGAAAGAAAAGGTTTTGACCACAGCAGCAAGGAGTAGATTATGCGCATGTGTATTATGCGCTTCCTAAGCAGGAGGTAGAGTTTCAAGATGGGGGGGGGGGAAGCTGGATTGAGGAGCTGTGAGGCTGGTGGATGATGAGGAAGATTGGCAAAAGTGGGCAAACACGGAACAGGTTAAGCTAGCTAAATATAAACGTCTTTATTGTAGGTGTCAGTATCTGAGATGGTCATCCCAGCCTCCTTAATGAGGCATTCTCAAAAGATTACTTGGAGAAGATATATACCTCACTCAGAACTTCACACAGCTGCTTTCTAGTTGTCAGCATGTGACCTCTAATCATGGACTTTATAGTCAGTACAGAAAAGGAGGCACTCTGAGGGCACGGTCAGTGCCCCCATGAAGTAGTCATGTAAGATAAATCATAGGGAAAGCATGCTCAAGTTTCTCTTTTCTCTATTGACTATGAAGAGAACACAGCTTGATAGCATTGACTGCAGCAGCAGTTCCCTTCCAAGCTGCTCTAAGGTTTAGCTGGTCACCCTCTATAGCCATGCTTCCAATAGTAATGGTGGACAGTATAAACTGGGAGAGAGCTCTATCAGGGCCAAAATTTGAAATCAGGCTTTTTCTTTGGAGTTAAAGGGAAGTTCCACTTCAAACAGTTGCTGGCATGATATGCAGCCATGCTGCTGATGGAGATTTAGATCTATTACCCTAGTTTTTACTGAAAGGCACTTCCTACCAGGAAGAAAACATCAGTAGAGGGGGTTTTGATGTTTATCTTTAATTTATACTTCATCTGGTACAATATATATTTGGAAGTGTATAAATGAGCATATGAAGTTCTGAATTTGGAATTTTATACTCATGATTGCAGGAGTCTAAAAGCAAACAAGGTTCCTTCTGTAATTAAGCAGAGCAGCTATTTATACGGCCAGCTGCTGGCTGCATTCCAGTCCAAAGTGCACTCATGGCATCAATTTAAAGGGCATATGTTGGAAGCAAACACACAAAAGTGGTTTGGAAAGAGGTATGGAGTAAGAACGTCTGAAGTGCCTACGTCTTCTCAAGGAGTGAGGCTTCAAGGACACTCAATTGACTTTGAGAATCTGGCCCAGACTTACCAGAAAGATGACACATCTGGCTGCAGTCCTCTGTAGCCGCAGAAAATTCCCCACTTCGAGGATAGCTTTTATTCCAGTTACTCCAGATGTACTCGCCCTTATTCCTGTGTTAGAAGGAATGTGATTGAAATGATTTGCTTTGACTTTGGCAACAGCAGGATTAAGCCCCGAGTCATCTGTTGGTAGAAGACCCTTTCCCCCTAAGGTGAATGTTTTCCTTTCTTTTTTTCGATTGCAGCTTCCATACCCACTCCTCTTTAGGTAGGTAAGGTGCATTAGTAAAGGAGCCTATGTTTAGGAAAGCAAAGCATTTCTTCTCTGCTGTTTCTCATTTCCAACAGCCTGAAGAGGGAAAGGCTGAAGTCTGCCCTTGAGTGTGTACATTTTACTGCATAGCTGAAACCAAATTCTGCATGGAACCATTTTATCAAGTACCTTATTTTCCTCCACATTCCTGGAGGGACCTGCAGAGGAGGAGCCATCAGCCAAATTGGAAACATACTAATAACATTAACAAGTTAATGGGAGACATTTGCAATTTCCCAATGATTTTCCTGGTGACTTCAGCTCGAAATGACTGTGTGTACTTCTGCTACTGTTTTCCTTACATCTTTGTATCAAGTGACATGCAGAAGAATTAATGCCGGATATCTACCATTTGTCGCACACCTGTCAAATTATAGCTTTGCTAGGCACACTTACAGTTCAGGTGGCCAGGTCTCTGTTTGTCTGGGAGGCTATTTTCAATTACTCCTAAGTAATAATGTGTGGTTTATAACTCAAACCACTTGTATAAATAGAGCTTAAAGCCTTGTGGCTGAGGCAGTAAAATAGAAGCGAAGGTTTAGCTGTTGTAACCTACTACGCAGTCCATTTAAGGGCAGGGGCTGAAATAGAATTCCAGACTCTGGGCCACTTTTGTGCTAACTAGACAACATAAAAATACTTGCTTTTCCCATAATTAGGACAATTATTATCCTAATAAAGCAGCTGGAATGATTGCTGCTACTTTCAGTGAGCCTTGGTTAGTTATTGTGAACCAAGACACTTCCATATGCTCCGCTAGAGGATATATTTAGGCTGACAGTGTCAACTTTGCCTTGTATCTCCTGGTTTGCAAAAGGGTGCTGCTTAAACACAGGTTTTTCACTGAGGGGTACACAGAAGGATGAATCTGCAGGCTTGGTTAATTCTGCTAGATGTGCTTCTGGTCTCCTGTTCTCCCCTCTGCTTACTATGACTAGACTACTGTATCGCATGGCCAGTCATGCCAACTACTGCTGCACATCACTGGCATCCTGATTGAAAGGACAAAGAGGAATAGTTTTGGTGACTAACGAGTTTCTTTTTCATTCCTTTCACACTAAAACTTTCTCTTCTGGCAGCTCTTCTATAAACCCAATGCATTTTCTAGACCTTTTTTACCTCTGAGAAAAAGAGTTAAAATCAAGTGCCATCTATTCCTTTCTTTTTATCTGCCTTAAGCCTCCAAAACCATTCCTCTGCTTTCTCGCCTCTGCTGATAACATCTTTTCTAGCTGCTAAAAAGCTGACAGCATGTTCCAGGGGCTGCACTGTACAGAACCCTCCTCATTCCGGTTTGAGTTTCTGCATTACTGAATGCCAGAAACGTTGACCTTTTCTGTATTGAATGCAGCTTAGGAGAGGCATCTTTCCAAGTCTTAGTGTAATCTACTGCTGAACCTTCTCATACTCCTCCACTTCTCCCTTTCGATCCGTAGCGCTCCTAGTTCAGTGTATGGGATACAGACACTCTACATTGCCTGGCATAACCTTTTACATATACCTAAGGAGTTCAGGATTTTTTTTGAACTCCTTGAGTGCTGCTGTATTTGTACTACTGGCCTGATTCTTTTATCCGTTTCTGCTATCAGTCTCTGCTTAAGGTCTGCTAGTGCGAGGAGATCATTTCTTTCCCCTACAGCCCTTTCTTTTACCTGTTGTCTTTTGACTATCAGTTGTTTTGAGAGGGATTTTTGAATGAGGACTCAGCTTTTTCATAAACAATACAGAATAGAAGCAGGAACATGCAGTATCATTTGCCTTTTTTACTTTTTTGTAGTGAACGGCTACATTAGCCAGCTAATAATAAAAGCCAACTACCTTCCTCCTGCTGTGTCTAGTTGACATATTTCATAGGAGAGTGATCAAAGCAGGAAAAATTCAGTTTTATGATCTGGATTGTTTCTGAAGCAATGCAGAGACACACTTCGAATAACTGCCTTGGGATTTGGTCAGGTTTTGCAGTTCTACTCAATGATCATTGTAGGTCTGTTCCAACAGAAATCTCTCCTCTCCTTTCACCTCCTCTCCTGTTCTAGATATGGCTGAGTTATCATTTTTGGCTGCCTGCAAGGTAAGTGGCACACTATTGGCTTACTAAGCCCTTTTTCTTTTCCAAGCTATGAAACCAAATTATAATGAAGTTCTAGAAAAGGAGTTCTGAAAATTGGCATGTACCATAGAAATGTTTGTAACTAGTCTCCATCATTTAGCATGACTTTGTCTTCACAGCCGCAGTGTGTTCACAACTATGTTTGCTGCTCGCATGAATGCCAAACTGACACCTACTTTGAAATCAGAATCTGGTTTTCAGCTTGAAGAACCATTCCTATAACATTCCTTTATAAAATTCCAGCTCACAGCAGCTCAAATGTTACAGCTTTTACAGGTTTTGTCCCACAGTCTTCTACCTGATTTGCCACCCATCCTAGGTACTGAGGAGAGTAGTTCTGTCAGCCAGCAGAACATAACCACATCCTGGGCCAGCTTGCTTCCAACAGCTGTCCCCCATGAAAAAAAGCACTTGGATAATGCCTCCAGATATACTTTTCCAGACAAAAAGATACAGTTCTCAAAAGCCAGTCCCATTAAAACTCACTCTTTTTACCTTTAGAGTAACAGCCAAAAAAATATATAAGCACTCACAGATGTGTCCACATGTGGTGATTCACCCTTGTCCACACATTTCAGATGTACTTTCCTGTCAGGTAGCGTCAGGGTCTGTTCTTTCTAAACATGGAGAGCAGGGAGGGCCAACCCAGTTCTAGCTCTAAATTCTGCCTTTCTAGTCTCGCTGACCCCTGATTATTCCTTCCTGCTGGGCAGATACATGACTTCTGACTTGTGTCCATCATACATTTAAGTTCTATGGAAGGGCTGTTGCAGTCCATAAACACTGACAAAAAAAGACCACAGAAATTTCCACTGCCTTTATCCCAAAGAGCAAGGTCTTGTGCTAGTTAAACTCTGATGCAACGCTTGGATTTAATTACAGTAGGCCAAGTTCTGCCCTAAGATACACCAGTCAACTTTGGTAAGACTTGGCTGGAGAGGACATTTTCAAAGCTAATGCCACGTTATTTTTATAATACCATGCCAAATAGGGCAGAATATATTTTTAGAAACTTACTCATTTGTAATAATAAAATGCTCTTCAAGATGATTCATATTAAAAGAAACAATTATTTTGGCTTACAGGACCTATTTGTAACTATGTGTAGACACTTACTTGGGTGCAATTCAGCAGCATGTAGATTCCAAATGTGGATGTATGCCAGCAGCAGGGAAAAGAAAAACCATCCCAGTGAAGTGAGCTGTTACTCGGTAGCTGTTGCTGTTTCCTTTGCCTGTTACCTCGGAGCTCCCTAAAACTTCAGAGATGAAGACCTGGAAGGAACCTGTTGAGGTCATCTGGTTCACACTACTGCAGAACGACATCTTCAAAAGGATGAGGGCAGGCAGTCAGGAGTGATGGTTTCATACTGCTGTGGTTTAAGCCCAGGTGAACCCAGGACAAATATCTACTGAAAAAAATCAAGAAAAAAGGGAAATTCCACACTTTCCCATGTTCTTCAGTATTTTGCAGATGGACAAGCTGTTCCCAATGGCTTTTGATGAAAAACAAGCAGATTTCTTCTGTTTCTTTCCACTGTGGTCAGGAGGAGCAGCTGAGCCTCAATGGAAAGTTGTCAGTTTACTTCCTTTCAATTTCCTTGTTTAAAAGAGACACGGTAGGGAACATTCAGCAGTCCCACTTCATTTATACACACATTAAACCTTCTTTAGGCTTGCTGCTGCCCTTGGGGTCCTTCCCCAGTTATGCCCATCTCTGTCACTAACAGTGCCAAAAGCACCAGCTCAGATCTGACCAGCAGCGAGTACCAGAATAATGTCCTACAGATTGGAGAGAATATTTCTCAGTTCACAGCAGCCACCCATTGTTGACTCACAATAAATCCACAATGCACTCCACAAAAGGACAGACAACACACACAAAATAATGTAGACATAAAGTTACCCATTTATCACAACACAAGTGTGCCTTTTATAGAGAGTTTCAAGATACTAGAACATTCAGTAACATCTGATTGGTTAACATTCCTTAGCCGGGTGTTAGCAATTGCTTAATGACTGGTTCACTACTACAGCACATGTTTCCAATTACGCCATGTTTACCAAGTTCGAAAGCAGTAAGTTCCAGGGTTGCAGATACCCTCGCCCCCCTGTACACACACACCTCAGGCAAGGTCCTAAAACCTTCAGCTGGCTACCTCAAGATTGTAAAGTAGCTGTCTGGATTGCTCACATCACCGTGTTCACTCAAGTACATTCGCACAACCCACCATGAACCTCCTGTGCATCTGCCTGTGCTAATTGTTGCCTTCACATTTTAGACCATTTCTCCAGCTTGTCAAGTTCCTTTGCATTCTGGTTTAGTCCTTGCAGAGCATCTGTGGCACCTTTCACATTATAGTACTCCAGTCCATTACCCAAAGCATTAACTTTTGAAGAAAACCGGGTAGATAATGCTTTAGCACTTCCATATTTTGAAGAGTTACGAGCCATTGTTTAAAGTAATATTTCTCTCATCTATGCACCCTATGACAATTTCACTATAATGTTACCATTTATTTAATACAGCATCTAGGCCTTTCTAAGGACGTAGTTATTCTGTGCTTTTATTCTAACCAGCTAAAGATCAAATTCTTTCTTTCCTTTTGTGGTTGCATAATTTCCAAGGCACAATTAAAAAAGCTCTATACTTTAGGTGCATGCTCCTAAGAATTAACATTGCTAAATCAAAGCTGTTACTGCTCATGCTATGTGAACTTTGAACACAGACAATCTATTTATTAACAAGGAGGAAAAACTGTTGCGGTTATTAAGCTGTAAATCACTGGTATAATACGGTATTCCAACCATTCTCTGAGAGCATAGAGGAACATGAACTCTATTTTATCACTTCTTTGTAATGCAACTCGTGATCTTTCATCCTGTCCTTCTACTTATCAGTTAGTTTAACTGCTCCCATTCTGGATATTTGCTCCTCAGGATACTCCCCAGTAGATGTTTGCACCAACTTAATGGGTTCATTAACATAGCAATCATCCTGTCCCTGCACCCATCAGCCAGTTTAACTGTGCCCATCCCCAGGTCCTGTTTTTCTATTTTGTCTTTCTTACACTTTCTATACTAAGGTCCTAAGGACCTCAAACTACCTTCAAGCACCCCATTACAAAGCCATCAGACTTAATCTTACTTAGAACTGATTACATTTTGTGCTTTTGTGCCTCCTCCTCTCACTCCCCCCTCCCCTTCATGCATTCCGCTTAAACTGTATTTGCTGAGGGGTTGAGGGGTTTTTTTTGCAATGATTAGCTCTTTATTATTCGAAACCAGTTGATATTTCAATGCAACAAGTACTGAAATTAAACACCATGAAGTGTCTCTGGGGTACTAGATGTTGTAATCAGGGGTTTTTATACATTCATATGTGACTAGAAGATTTTGTTGCTGTGTTGGGGATTTTGTATAAGAGAGTGCTCTGTCTCCTCCTGGATAAAGTCTCTAGGCAATTAATAGCACAAAGCCAATTCTGCAGTGATTTCTGGGGACAATAATTCCTCAGACACAGCCCTCAGAGAATTAACAGTCAGAAATCTATCAAAGAATAACACTTTTTTGTCAAAGTCAAAACTCCAGAGGATGGATCCTACCTGTTGATAACCCTTTAATGTCTGCAGGCATCCCCCAGTATGCCTCAGCAAAGGGGATGCAACGTCCATGGATGTCATTTTAGAGCAGATTCCATCTTGGGATACTGCATGTAAAAGCCATACCTCAGCAGAGGTTAGTATCAAAAATGTAACTCAAAATGAGGAAGAACCACAGAGAAAACACCCAAACAATGATTTTTAATGAAAAACATTTCTTTTAATGGGCTAAAATATCATTTTCTTCAAAAGACTGTATGTTCTTTACATATTTTCTTCCCTCTGCAATATTTCAAGCATACCATTGGGCTGGATAAGAGAGTCGTTTCACTGAATTCATGATGCCTTTTCAGTTTGAACTCAGCAGGTCTTTGCCTTAAAATGAAAGGTCTAAAAACCTTTTCCTGCTTTTCCTGAAGAGAAAAAAGAGAACCTTTTAGTTGGACCAAATCATTATACAATGTGGTTAGTATTTGTTGTCTCCCATGCACTGTCATCTGGCCAAAGGAAACAAGCATCCTGGTCACTCGGAGGATGTGGTGTTCCTCACAGCAAGTCGATGATCTCAAGATGCTGAGGTGGTTTCATAGGATGCAGGATTTGCAAAAAGCCCTAAACCAAAGCGTGCAGTTTCCATCCTAAGTATTAGTATGTGGAGCACCGCCTCTGAGGCAGATGTGCAGATACAGCCTTCCCTTTGAGAGTCCTTGAGAGGAGGGAACACACAGGAAAGTTCATCTTGTTCCCTGTCCTTGTGTCCTGGCTTTTGAAGCGAACAGTGGAAGGGTCCTAGTGCAGTTTACAGAAGAATAAAGGATAACATTCTTTATAGCATCAACCTTTTAAAGCACAAGCCAGTGGGCTGAGCTACCAGCAGCAAGTTTGCTAAGGAGCCCTGGGGCTTTGTTGGTGCCAGGAGCTCACAAGAGCCTGTGGTGCCAACCACCAAGGAGGGTGGCTGCACAAGCAGCTCACCGTGCTCTTCCCTGCCATTTCTACTCTGCCATCACCCCATCCTACTGCACTCTGCCTGTGGCCACAGGCTGATGCGGATGTACAGTCTCTCCCACCAGCTGCAACGTTCCCTGCGGCTCTCAGTCTCAGAGAGAGGTCCTAAAACCTGACATGAAATGTGGGATTCTTCATTGAATAGGGCTTTATTGATAACCACCATATAATAATAGGGCACTGGAGTTTTCCCCTCCATTTGCCTTTTGAAAGATCCCACAAGATGTGAGTGATGCTGCTGTGTGGCAGGGGCTTGCTGGAGCCACTTGCAGCGTGACTTGGCACTGATCACTCAGGATATGCGGAAGACTCAGCACCCCAAGTTTAGAGTTACTCAACCAAAATGCTGCGTGCTGAAGTCTGCCAGTGCCTTGTGTAATCCTAACACATTCCAGCATTGCTGTGGAAAGCTGCAGGACATTGAAGAACTTTCTGGAAGTTTTACAGTTTTCTTTTATATCCAGCTTCAGTTTCCCATAAACCATCTGCCAGTTCTTCCATGTAAGTTTGTGTTACCTGCCACCTGGAATTTTAAATGGAAATCAATGTGTAACTCAGTTCCTGGGAGCAACAATTAAATCACAGATTTTTTTCTTGTGTGTTTGCATATGTTTAGAGAGAGATGCTCCTCTTGATATCCTGGGGGTCAGCAAGCTGTTTGGATAGAGAGCGCTTGAATTGCTACCTGTTTCTGGCACTTTACCCGTCTCTGGAATAACACCCGGGCTCACTGATAGACAATACTTGTTACTGTATGGCTTTCGGAGTGAGCTGGTCTCTCACTCGCAAGTAGCCTCTAAAGATAAACTTAGTGAGGCCGCTGCTATAAAAGAGAATAAAACCTCTTTTTACAAATACATTAGCACTGAAAGGAGGGCTAAAAAGAACCCCCTCCTCTGCTGGGTACTGCGGAATCCAGCGGCCAAGGATGAGGAGAAGGCGGAGGCGCTTAACGCTCCTTTGCCTTCCATAGTCCCGCCAGCGCCCCCCGCCGGACGCGTGTGTGTTTCAGGCGCGGCAGCTGCTGCGCTTCCCGATCTCCGCCGTTAGATGGCAGCAGCTCCCCGGCTAAACCGGCGGGGCGCCCCGGCGCTGGGCCCTCCCCGTTCCCAAACGTCCCAATCCCCGGCCCGGACCCCCGCTCTGCTTCGGGAGCGGAGGACGCTGAGCGAGCGACCCTCAGCCCTCAGCCCCCAGCCCCGGCTGCACGCACGGGGGGGCGGGCCACAGCCCCTCATTGCCCCCAAACCGGAGAGGGGCGGACTGCTGTCATCTTGGATGATCAGTGCTCCTGGGTTCCTCTGCCGCCCGGAGGTCAGGTCAGCTGTACCAACATCATCCTCAGGGGATGCTTCTCCAGGCTGATCTTTAAAGGCATCAAGGTTCCATCACCTCCAGAGTCAGAGAATCCCACAGTCCCAGAGCCATCAGTGCTGGAAGGGCCCTCTGGAGATCATCCAGTCCAACCCCTGTCACGGCAGGGCCATCCAGAGCAGGGCACGCAGGAACGTGTCCAGGTGGGTTTGGGATGGCCCCAGAGAAGGAGACTCCACAGCCGCCCATGGCATCCTGTGCCAGTGCTCTGCCACCCTCATGTAAGGAAGTTCTTCCTCGTGTTGAGCTCACTCTTGCTATGGTTCAGTTTATGGCCATTGCTCCTCGTCCTGTCGCTGAGCATCACTGAGAAGAGTCTGGCCCCATCTTCCTGGCACCACCTTTGAGATCTGCATTGATGAGAATCCCCCTCAGTCTGCACTTCTCCAGAGTAACCAGGCCCAGCTCCCACAGCCTCTGCTCATAAGAGAGATGCTCCAGACCCCTGGGCATCCAGTGACTTTAGGAGCTCTTAAAGTGTTATTTCTCAGGCAAAGGTCAAGATCTGTAGGTGAAACATGCAGCCAAATTTGAACCTTCAGTCTCAGTGCTCTGATTCTTCAAAATGCCTAAAGATTTAAAGATGCTTGAGTGTCTCAAAGCATGTTACTGTCAATGAGCCTGAGAAGTAACTGAGTACCAGAATGGTACCTTGAATTGTACTGAAATCTTCACAGCACTTGTGCTTTCCTTTTTGCCTAAGACAGGCTTTGACTCAAAGTAGTGATAAATGTGGTCAAAGCAAACTAAAGCCGCAAATGACTTGGTTTCCAATAGTAAGATATGGAGATGCATACAATGAACTTGAAGCCTGTACCTCAACAGTGTTTTCCATTGAGGCTACTACTTTCATGTCTGACCTGGATAAGAAAATTAGCATAAGGTTCTCAAAAGTTCCCCATTTACAGTGCTTAGGAACTGTATTTGCCTTTCTAGCCTACGTTACATGATTTTGTTCATTTTCAGGGTAGCTGGGTCATTTTCCTCTCTCTTATAAGCTCATAGAGTTACAGAATCAACTAGGTTGGAAAAGACCTCTAAGGTCATTCCCCCATTCTCCTATTCATGTTTCAAGGCTGTACTAGAACTTCATTCGCTTGATGTTCAGAGACATTTTGCTGCTCCCCAGGCAAACAGTTTGCGTTTGCAAGCACTGCCTGTCACTTCTAAGACTTTCTGAAGCATTGAGGTCTTTTGGAAGGGTAATTACTCGCCTCATCTTACGAGATATGTGAAATCATCAAACAGAAATGCCAAACGACTGCTCAATACCTATTTGCTTACTTCTGTTGATACAGAAATTCAGGGCTTCCTGTGGAGAGAAATACTTCCATTAGAATTTTAATACACAGTTTTGCATCTTCTGCTGTTCCTCATTTAACTTCCTCTTGGAGCCAAGGAAGCCAAGCAGGGAGCTGATGGTCTAAATACCACTTTGATCATCATGAACTGGCGATGTATTTCAACTAAACTTCTTGCTTGGGTTTGCTTCAGCGCTTTGTATATGAGATTCACCTGTACCACCTGTGTTTTGGACTGACCAACTCTGTTCTGTAGCATCAGCTGACCCAGCCCAAGAGCAAAACATGACAATGACAGAAATAACTGTCATGACAATGACAGAAAGACCGGGCCAAGCAGAGGCCCCGGATGGGATGTAAATGTTGAGTTTCAGTCATAGCAAGGAGGGTAAGAGGAAAGTGCGTTTGAGAACTGGTAAGTCATACTGCTTACCACCGAGAAGGATTTGCTCCATTTATGAAAGTTAATCATTAGATCAGTTTTAATTAATAATGACCACCCAGTCAAGCATTTCTCTGCATTTAAAATGGCACTCACATTCCCTAGTAAGTTAAAGTATTTCTTTTAATGTACTCCACAATGTTTTGGCATCCTCTTTCAATTTGCTTATTATCCAGAAACTGCTTTGGTTGCTGGGCATGCTACAGAATGGCTTTTATGTAGTAATTTACATCTAGTTCCTCCCACAATTAATTATTGTCATGGGATTGATTTAATAACGGTAATAAGACTGTTCTTTTGATAGCAGCAGTTGTTAATTGACCAGAACAGTCACCACAACAAATACAAAGAGAGCATGGAGTGTAAAAACATCACCCATCCACCTCAGGACTGAAGAGATGCTCATGCAGCCATCCTGTGCAGAGACAGCCCTTGACCAGACCAGATAAAGAATGGCATCATAGAATGACTAGGTTTGGAAAGGCCCTTAAGATCATTTTGGTTCCAGCATCCTTCAGGTGATGCTGACATACAGGATTCAGCTAATTCCAAGCAAATCTGTCTCATGAAAGAACAAATTCTCACACATGTGAATGATACATGAAGTGATGGCCCATTATTGGGGGTGCTGGACCTTTCCTCTGTGTGTACCTGCAGACAAGCTGTGGAAACAATAAAAGTCCTGCAGTGTATCATGTCCTGTTTTTCCAGACTCACAGTTACCGCTATGACTGTACGAATGACATGGGATTTATCCCGTGACAACTGCTGGATTGATTTTGCCTTATTTTTGTTGTAGCAGTTTTTGTTGGCTTTCTGAAGTGTGCTTTCAATTTGCTTCTCACCAAATAAACATAAAATCTTGTCAACAAGTTCCCCGTCCTCTACCCTGAAATCTGAACTTAAAGAGAAAGCAAAAGTATCCCATCTTCCCTCCTGTCTTCTGCTTCATAGATGACAGAAAGCTGAACAATGGATTTGCAGTGATTTGCAATGGATTGTGATGTCCATGGGAAATTCTCCATAGAAGGCCTGTGGTTTCTGGGATATGTTTGTCTTTCATATAATATACATGGTGCAAGGTATTTCACTTCACGCTAACTCCAGCCTGCTCCCATTGGCTAAAAGACCAGTCGTGGGTGGAGTAAATGAAATGCACTCCTACAGCACATCCTTGAAGGGAAACTGAGGAAACTCAGCTCCTGCATGCTGAGTCTGTCCTAGGATGGGAACAACATCATAGGAACTGGGGCAACTCTTCCCTTCAAAGAGAGCCCTGGTCAGAACTAAACCACTAATGGAGAGGTACCAACTGATGCCATGATGTGGGGCTCTGAAGACAACATTTGTAACACTCTGAAAGGTTCTATCTGGGTCATTTGCTTTACATGCAATGAAGTGTTGTTGTCATTCAATTACTTGAAGCCAGTTTTTCTCAAAGCTTTCCTTGTACATCTGTATGCTTGCTCCTAGACAAAGGGTGACTTTCTCCCCATATTTAAGTTAGGAAAGGTTGAATAATAGGCTATAGGTTAGGAAAAAGTGATTAAGGAAATTTATGATTTAAGACATTTTAAGATTTTAACGGCTCTAGCACCTCTGCAAAAGGTAATGGAAACTTGAAATTTGGCAGGAGGATCACTCCTAGGCTGGGAATGGGCTTTGTTCAGCCTGCAAGATAACTGTACCCTTTTATGCAGCACCTTTGCAATATAGGTTTTACTTACATGATCACCAGCTAGTTTTCTCTTCCAGGAAAAAGCATGCCTCATTCACTCCATGGCAGAGCTCCCCATTTGCTGTAAACACGCACCGTGGGGATCGTCCCCTTCCTAAGCCAGTGCTGCACACCCAGCGCAGCTTCTGCTGTATTCATAACCACGGCAGCCTCTGTGTAACCTGCCTCATTCCGGTTTGCATGGTGCTGGGCCTGCATGGGCAGCCTGGAAAACACTTTTGATTCAAGACAGGCTCTGGCTGCTATGCACGGATCATGCTTTGAACAGTGAAGATAAAATGAGGAGATGTCCTTTAAAAAAGCATCCTCTGTGTGATCAGCACAGCCAAGGTTTGCAAAAGCACCTATTGAGCAATCTGCATGAAGGTGCAGTAGCACTTTGTCTCTGTTTATAACACTCTAAAGCTTCATCACAAACAACTGTGAGAGGGACTTTTATTCCAGGGCTATCAGGTTTTTCAGGGGATATGGGATTAAGCTGTGCTCTGAAGGAAGCAGAAGTTTGCCCACTTCAGTGGTTGCATCAGCACAGCTGCCTTGGGAAAACATTGATTTCCTCAATCAGAACAATCAGATCAGTATCAAGCAGAACAATTTGTTCCAGGGGCTTCCACATTAGCCAATGATGTACATTAGCAATGAGTACAGCTGCTTCCCCTTTAGCCTTGCTACGCATCCTGTTCTACCCTGAAGGAACCTGATATGTAAAACCTCATTTTTTGAACAGGGCAAAAGAGTTGTCCTCAATGTGGTATCTGATGGGTGACCACTTTGTTTCTTGAGCCTTACAATGCTGAGCGTCAGGATGCTGAAGTACACTGATGGAGCTACAGTTTGATTTTGGAAATGCTGTTCCTATCCCCCTGGTTTTTGCAGGCTGTTGTGGGGAGACCTCTCCGCCACAAGTGGAAGCAAAGGACCAGCCAGAAATTCTTGACCTTCAGGTCTTCATCCTGCAGCCTGCCTGATAGGACATAAACCATGCTGAAAATCACATCACAGAATAGGAAGGAAGAGACCTCTGATGCCTGTAATCCAGTCTTCCTGCATAAAGTTAGGGTGCTCAGGACTTTCATTCTAGATAACTTTCATGTATCCATAAAGTCGAAGGGTTCCCAGCCTCTCTGAACTCCTATCCCAGTGTCCAATGATCCTCACTGTAAATAGTCTTTTCTTTACGTATAAGGAGAAATTCTCATGTTCCAGCTTCAGTTCTGGGTATTGAATTTAAGACTTATATAAATTTATACCTTTATGAGGACTACTTAGAATGAACTTGGCATTCTTAACAGGTCTCACAATTCACCATTATCTTCAGTAAATGCCACTACTGGTGGAAAATGGAAAGTCCTCTAGGAAACAGTAATGGAGACAGAGGGTATGCTTTGTCCATTGGAGATTTCAGGTCACTGGTGAGATATACTGTCCAGACAGAGCGCAAAACTTGTGCAGAGGATGTGAAAGTTTAAGACCACCAGCTGAACCAGGCTATTGGAAGGCATTAATCAAAGTGCAGTCAGAATCACAGAATCAAAGAATCATGGAATAGTTTAATCTGGAAGGGACCTTAAAGCTCATAGAGTTCCAACCCCTGCCACAGGGCTCCAAGCCCCCGTGTCCAACCTGGCCTTGAACACTGCCAGGGATGGGGCAGCCACAGCTTCTCTGGGCACCCT
>JANRGW010007301.1:0-15089 GCA_024733675.1 Psilopsiagon aymara
GGGTGGGGAGAAACATTTGGATTGAAAACTTGCCTGCGGCCCTGTGCCAGGATCCTGCCTAATACCCTTGAACATGCTGAAATATTAAACCCCAGAAGCACAAGAACGAAAAGGGAAATTTTGATGAGCTCTTAAACAGGGTCATGAACATGACTGTATTTCTACTGGAGCTACTGAAAGAAGTCAAAACTTGCCACGGCTGTTCCAGCGTGAGCATGGCAAAGAAAGCACTTTCCATTCTGATTAGAAATGAGATCCTGCAGAATGGGGAAGGCATCATTCTCCTGATGAAAGCCCTCTTCAGCATGTTGGGAAGGCTATTAATGCTCTTGAAGCCACTCCCGAGGTGTATTACCATCACATATATGCATGACAGCGCTGACCACTTAATCCCTCTTCTGTCACAGCCAAGTTAGAAACTAAAAATTACACTGACACCCAAGGGTATTTTATAATAGAAAAAGAAATAAAATGATAAATTTGCAGATGATTTTGGCTTTGCCTCATGGTACTCCATTACAGACCAAATATTCCTGGCCTCTCATTCATTACTATTTAATTACAACAAAATACCTTTCTTTCAGACTTCATTAACCTCTGAAAGGAGTTTGTGACCTTGGGACCCTCCTTGCAACATGATGTTAGAATACTGCTTTGCCAAGAAATGCTTCCTGAAGTGCTGCATTTAATCAAATGCATAGGTTTTTATGGAAAACACATGAAACATGAGAACCCTCTGTGTGGTCACTTAATGAACAAGAGTATATCAGCTAGACTCGTAAATCAATACTAGATTAATGTTAAAAGGTGCCAAGAGTGTTTCCCCAGGGGACAAGCTCATTACAGTAAACATGATCACGGATGCTCTTCCCTATTACTTTCATTGTGGGGCAGAGAAGATGGAGTATGGAAACAAGGAGGGATTTGCCCATGTAATTCATGTTTGTTTAAGCCAGCAGAAACGTCAGTATCTCACCAAGCCCGGTGACAGCATAGCACAGTTCCAGCTCCTGTCTTTGTCACAAACTGCTGTTCAATCTGAAACACTTTGACTCTAGAAGGAAGTCTGAGAGCAGCAACCTCTTCACAAGATGAGAGGCAGAACCACAGCCCGTGCAGTCACTTTCATTGCTTTGCTGCAAAGCTTTGAATGATGGATCAATGCTGGCCCCTCGGTGCCAATCAGAGCGGATGCTTGCAGACTGGGCAAGGGTTCAATTAACTTGCTTCCTAGCAATGTTAACTCCTCAAAACAGAGTCTTCATCATCCTGAGAATTCCCTCTGAGAGCTAAGATCCCATCAACCCATGCACACTCCTCACACAATTCCCTCCTTTACAAAACCACCCCAACATCGCTTATGCACAGTTTTGTTTTCTCCTAAAATTAAAAGCATCAGAGAGAAGAGATATTGACACCCACATCTGTCACTTCCTTAATTAAAAGTATTTGTTGTCAAAGCTCACAGATGAGGCTTTAACACAAAAAATGGCAGTGAATCGTGTACTGATTCTTTTTCAGTTGTATTTTTGGGACAGTCTGTCTTTCTTTCACCACTCAAACCACCTTAATGCACACAAATCCAATTTGATCTGTCACTGGCATTTAACATGCCTGCTGCAGCTTGTAAAATTAGAAAACATCAATCCTCCCACAGATACTGCTGGAACTTGCCGAGGCAAATCACATCTTTTGCCCTTACTACTATAGAGCCTTCCTTCCCTTCTTTCATGTGACAGAATAGCAGTTGTTCTACTGGAATTATTAGCTAGGTTTATTCCAGAGACTTTTCTCCTTCTCATCTTCAGTATCACAAACATTTTCACTCCCTCTCCATCCTTCTCCTTGTACTGTTTTTCTCCCTCCCTTCCAATTTTGCCTTCTTTAGATGATGCCTGTGCCAACTGTCACCTAATGTGTTCAACCCTCCTAAACACCGAGGAAAAAGCACTGTTGACAAAGAAACAGAGACTTCCAGATTGCTATTGCTTCAGTGCATAGATGTTTTCAGGCTTTTGCAGAATGACTTCCCTTCTGCACAGAGGGGATGACAACCACAGGCCATTCCCTCAATGCTCTGGCCCACAGCTGGATATCCAATGCTCTGAATGATGTCATTGGACTTGTAACACACACTGATTGCAGGGAAAACAACACCACCAAAAAAAGCCAACCTTAAAAGCTCACTACCCTCACTAAATATTTTGCCAAATATTCTGAGCTACACCTGAATACCTGTCTCCATTTTATGCTGGAGAAAAAGACACCCAGCTCCAAAGGCACAGCCTTTTATCCTCTGCCATTGGTACCCACTGTGTCATTGTGTCATGTATCAAGCACTCTAAAAATACACCTTTTCTAACCCAATGATCTTTATCCATCTTCTTCACTGGCATCCTATTAGCTCTCTCCACACTAATAAGTTAATCCAGTCTCCAGCTGCAAATCCCTAACGCTGGCTTCAGTTAGTCACTCTAGTCACTCTTCATCCATAATGCTTATAATGAATGAATTAAGGGGAGCAGCTATATCATTATTTACTGCTTCTATTCTTTTTTATATGCCAGGCAACTTTCATACAGAAATCAAAATACTTAAAGTCACACTGAAGGAAATACAGAGCAAACTGCACACATACATGTACTCTCTCTGATCCAAAACATCTTATATATGCATTAGCCACATGTAGACAGTTGGAACGGGCTACTCAGCTTCGTTTTAGGGACTCTTCGGTAGGCACTGTAGCGACAGGACAAGGGGAAAGGGGTTCAAACTTAAACAGGGGAAGTTTAGATTGGATATGAGGAAGAAATTCTTTACTGTAAGGGTGGTGAGGCACTGGAATGGGTTGCCCAGGGAAGTTATGAATGCTCCATCGCTGGTGGTGTTCACGGCCAGGTTGGACAGAGCCTTGGGTGACATGGTTTAGTGTGAGGTGCCCCTGCCCATGGCAGGGGGTTTGGAACTGGATGATCTTAAGGTCCTTTCCAACCCTAACTATTCTTTGATTTTAATAGAAAGAAGAAACCTATTTCAGCTGGAGTTTCTTAACAGCCAGGCAAGCTTGAGAGTCAAGCAGCTTGTGTAGGTGGGATATCCCTCTAGAGTTACAAGTCCAAGAACAATTTATTCCTATAGGATGAACTTCATTCCTGGACTTACTATTCTAAATATTTCGATCACTGTGTGGGCACCCCAAAGTATTTCCAAATACAATAAGCAGTAACTATTTCCAGCTATGGCCAATGCTGCCTTCAAATCTGAAATCAGAGCAATAGACACTCAAACACTATTAACACAGCTAAAAGTGGCTTGGTTATATTTCTTTAAAAGTACAAGGGATAAAAATGGATTGTGTCCTAGTCTCTGGAAGACACAGTAACTGACAAAGTAGCAGTGAGAGTCTCATTCTTGCTCCATTCATTTCATAGGCTGTCGGAACAGTATCCAGTTGCTGTGGCAGTTTCCCTGTTTGCAATCATCATAGAGAAGTGATGCATTGCATCAAGCATTAATTGCACTGCAAGAATTCAGGGCAATGGATGGAGAGAGTGTAATTGCTTAGACATTTATAGCTTAATCACTTCTCAATTAAGTCAACAGAAGATCCTGAATCTGTACAACAGGTAATCTGAGCCCCTATTTGGCAAGCACAGGCCATATCTATTCCTGTGTTGTGACATCTAATGAGAAAAACTCAGTAACACTAAAAAAGATATAACACAAAAACCAAACCAACCAAACCCGACACACAAAGCCCTGTCTTAACAGCTCTGCGGAGCTTGCATAGAATCTGTTTCCCCTCATTCATCAAGTGCATTTAAAACCCCCAAACAAACCCTAAACCTGATTCCTAGCATGCATGCTGCAAAACTAAAGCCCAGACTGGTTCCTAAATAAGGCAGGCAGTTTGCCAATTGCAGAGGCACGTGCATGCCCAGGGGTGTAATATTTACATGAACTATGAGCTGAAGAAGAAGACTGGAGTTTCCGGAACATAAACGTATTCAAAAGCAGCTTTGGAGGTACCACTGTAAACATTATCCATGTGCCTGAGCAAGTTATTTCTGGTAGCAGAACACAACTGGCTCTATAATGTCTCAGGGCTATAACTTTCTAGCAAAGGTTAACACTCACGTCTTCAATTGTGGAATTTTTAGAGCTGCCTGACTACTTTACTTAGTCCAAATCAATGCTCAGCCCTTCACATGGATGGCTTTGCAACTGGTTCTGCAGTTTTGCTCCTTGGCTTGTCCTCGTCAAAAGAGGAACATAAGACTCACCGCTTGGCCCTGAAGAGTTATTTATTAACTATTCTTATTTATCAACTGTAATAAGTAGGCTTGATCAGAGTTTGAGAACAGTTACTTGTTCTTCATAGCATCATCTATGAAAACTAGGGCACAAAACATTTTAAAAT
Source organism: Psilopsiagon aymara (assembly GCA_024733675.1). Taxonomy (NCBI): domain Eukaryota; kingdom Metazoa; phylum Chordata; class Aves; order Psittaciformes; family Psittacidae; genus Psilopsiagon; species Psilopsiagon aymara. The sequence continues at coordinate 4,421 of JANRGW010007301.1, forward strand.
GAAAAGCTGAAAGAGTCCATTTGTAAAACAGAGACAGGCTTGGAATACAGCTAGATTTAAAACCAAATCTTAGCAGAAGAACTAGGAAAAATAGTTTAAAGAAAAACTGATTTATATTTTTAACTTCTCATTATATTCTATAATGCATAAAGTCCCTCATTTGCAAGCTACTAGCTTCACTAACACTCCTTTCAAACAGATTTAAAGTATACAATCATCTATCTTCAAAATAAAGGTGTCCATTTGAATGCAAATTGTTCGAAGTCAGAACTTCTGCCTTTCACATGTTTATAAAAAGAGAAGAGTCCACTGAAGAGAATAGGAAAGAAAACCAAGAAATAAACACCCACAGTATGTTTACGCTCCAACAATCACTAATAAGCTTACCGAAAGAGCATTCTAGAGACAGCAAAAAGCTAATCTGAATAAGTTACCAATGGCTGTTATTTGCGTTCAGTCCCATTATGTAGCAGTCTATAATATCAACTCACCTGGAAGGGACTATACCCACACTTTCCAGGAGTTCTCTAAACTATGAAAGAAAGAAACTGCTGAGAAAGCGAAGAGGTGCTATAGCACGAGTAAGGGTAACAGTGCAGAGCAGTCAACTTGAAGGACATTTATTAACATACATTCATTTTAAGGCACTGCTGGCACATGTATTTTCTATGCTCCCAGACTGAATGCTCATCTTCAGTCTTAACAAGCTTCATTCAAAGCTAAGATTGCTCTTGCCATGTCTATTATAAAGATCATATTTTACATTTTAAATGACAAGTTCTATTGCAGCAAAACCCCAGCCTGGTTTGAGGCTTGTAAGAACTTTTTGGCTTCACTTTGTTTCAAACACAGGAAAACTCCCATTCCCCAGCCTGCCCCAAACACTTATATTGCCCCATAAAGGCAAGCACTGCCTGCCTAATCCTTAATTTCTAGTGATAGTCAGACATCCAAAAGAAGCAAAGGCATACATTTCATCCTAACACTACACACAGAGCCAGCTTTTCCTGGATCTTGGAATTACTCCTTAGGCACAACAAACCAAACTACTATAAAGCGCAGAGTGCTCTTAGGCCAGCTCAGGACTCTCTTCCGAGCTGATGTGACTCAATGCATGGGTATTTTATCACTACAAAGTCCTAGCTTCCAGCATTGGGGTGGCCATAAATGTTTTTTACCATGTCATAAAGCCAGAAATCACCCAGATGGAGTGATTTCTCTACCTACAGTACGCTTGGGGCACAGATAAAGCTATGTGAAGAAGAAGCTCAAGCAATACAAGCCCTCTGATTGAGAGACCTGGGATTAACTATAAGTGTCCCTATATTCTCCTTTCCTCAGACACTTTTTTTCCTTCCCCCACCCTGAATTACTGCTCTGGATAAATTGTGACCTCGTATTTTCCTGACTGGGAATTATAACTTGGCTTCTGGTGCTCTTACTGGGACAGCACAGTGTTTTGGGCAGAGCACCTCACTGGCAGCCAGGAGGCCTGGGTTCTGTCGGAACAAACTGTCCATCTCTTTTGTATTTGCCCATCACTCCATCTAGCCAGACTTTTGTCCTTGTCCTTCCCATCTCCCTGGAGTGCTCATGGAGATCAAGTCTACCTCCACCTAGGACCTACTATTCGTTATTAAACACTGATTTTAGGAGGATGATACCTGGCCCTTTTATAGGCTCAGCTTTTAACAAGGAATTATCAGAAACTCCAATGAGACCAGATGAAAAAGGGCAACATTTTAGCCCTTCTTAAGGGTATTTACCCACACGTTAAAGGTGTCTGAGAATCTGAGATGACTGCCCAGTGAGTAAACTGGGAACAAAACAAAGGTCTTGATTCCCAGTTCTCCATTTTAACCAAGATGAAAGCTGCTACATCTGCCTCTGCCACTTGTGAATCATATCCAGAAATTCTACCTAAGAGTGCTGTTCTTTTCTTACTCTTCTCTTGTGAAGAGAGCATGGTCCTGTACTAAGGGAGTAACTTAGTTGCAGTGTCTCCCAAAATAAAAGAAACGAGGCAGGTGTGCTTCCACATACACACAGTGTAAATGTTACTATCATTCTACAGTTTCCATCTTGGCTAGCAAATCAACAGGAATTCAACATAAGTAATTCAAGAGTAATTTAATCTCAACTAAATTCTGATGATATTTATAAGCTCATGTGTTGGGTTTTTGTTTTTAATTAGACCATCATCTGCTGTTTGATTTTTGGATTGAGGAAATGATGGGAAAGCCCTTTTCCGTTTTCTGTTATGGTTTGTCGAATACAGTAGTAACTACAATTCGAAGCACCTCCAAGTAAATGGAGCTAAACCAGCATTTACAGCTGGTTGCTGATGTCCCCCTCAAAATGTATCTCCACTTTGTCTGATCTGCAGAACACAGTGCTTCTGTCCTTCCTAAAATTCTGACTTAAATCCAAACCACGGCTATGTAACTCCAAGATATTTCTTTTATAGCATCTGATGACTAATTGAATAGAAATAAAGCACTACATTGATGCAGTCAACTCCAGAAAAAAAAAAAATACTTCTGTGTCTGGCTTTATGCTGCTGTTTAATATGAAGGGGAACCCAGCAGTGTAAAAAAGCATCAATGATTTCCACCTCTCATCAGTTCTCTGAGTATTTGATTCAGAGACCCAATAAGCCTGATAAGCCTATTGATGTTATTGCCCTTTCAGGAAACACTTCCCAGTACAGGAAGCTAATCTTGGGTTAAACTGAGGACTGAATCTATGAGTATCTCTTGATATCTCAACACTTGATTGTTTCTGAAACAAGTTCTGAATTGTAATCACAGTGCATGGCTACTGGAATAAAAATGTATTTGAAAGCGTAATCAAGTGAAAGTCATTAAACTGAAGACGGAAATGAAAAAAGCCAAAACCTAGATGATCAGAATGTACCTTGAGAGTTTCTCATCTGCACTACCCGAAATGAACACAATAAGTAACTTCAAATGGATTCATCTTTCCAAACAACGAGAGACAGGTTGTTTTGGTTCTCTGAAATTTGTTGGTGCCTGGCTATTTTCTAAAGTAAGTTAGGATTGAAAAATGGACCCCAAGTCAGGAATTCCCTAAAGGACCTGACTATGGATAGGGATGGGATTTCTGAACACTCCTACAGATTTGATTAGGATAAACTCAAGATCCTGATTTTGATCTTTGAACACTGCTACAGTTTAAGTCAAGCAAAAATGTCTGACGTAAAAGACTCCCTTAAGCCGTTTGACAAATAAAGCACTGTCTTAGCTTTCAACTTTCCTGGCTTTCAGAATGTAAACCCTCAATTCACAGAACTCCTCACCACCAGCAGCAATAGGAAAGCCATTTCAAATAGCTCTGACCTCACATTTGAAGCCAATTTCATTTCTTGTAACGTCACTGAAACATATCCTTACATCAACATTTATGAAGCAAAAGCTTCACATGTACAGTGCTCCCACATCCTCCCCCAAACATACAATGGATAGACTTTAAAGACAAGAAAAAGCCATTGCAGTCTTCTAGTATAACACTATACTCTGAAAACCTCATTCAATATTTTCTGCATCAGCGCGCTAAATTTTGCCTGAACACAAGATAGCTTAAAAACAATATCCAGTTTAATCTGAAGAGTTCAAGCAAAGAATTCCTCTCAATCCTATATTAAGCTACATCAATGGCTAATTACTTTCATAAGTACCCTATTTCTAATCCAATATAGAACACAGTGAAGTATATATGAATTTCTCACTCTATAATCCTATTAGAGACCTACTTTTCCATGAGGAGAAGGTTATTCAGGAGAGAATAACACAACAAAAGATCTCATTTTACATATGGGTATTGCTAGCTGTTGCCCAGCTGTTGGTTTGGTTTTTTTATTATATTGACAATAGAGACAGTGATTTCTAAGATGAGGAAAGTTAGTGTAAGTTATAATAGACAATTGAACTAGCCAACCAAAGGAAGATAAGATGGCTGGTGAATTGGCACTACTAATCCTCAGTAATTGCCAAAATGCACACATGAAGCCATAAAATACACAGACAATTTCACTACGAGTCATTTTTCCACTTTTCACTCCAGAAAATAAGCAACTACTTTTCCTCATGGAAGTGACACTACCTTAGTCTTCCTATTCAGTTTCACTGCTACTCTTTGCCTTTATACTGTTCACAGAAAGAAACTGGAAGGGTAGCAAAAGTGATGTTCTTAGTGACTGTAAGCAATCCACCTCATGTAGTAAGTCTGCCACACTGAAATACTAAACGGAACCCCAGAAAGACAGTATTTACGATAGGATAATCCTCCTTCTTATAGGGCTCACTGCACCCCTCTAACCTGAAGCTCTTCATGTTGCAAAACCTGAGTACACGATGTATTTGACATCTCTCTAGAAAACAGCAGCTGAGACACGAGTTCTAATGATTGCTTTTACAGGTGCCAATACAATTACAGTTTTCAATGCATCTTCACCTTCATATACCCCAAAGCGAGTGACACACAGGCTAATCAATGCCTTAAGATTTAATCAGAAGTGTTGAGAAAGAAGTCACCATAGTGTGATACAGATAAGCAACAACCTAGCTTAAGCGGATAAGTGCTTCATAGGGATTCAAGGAAATACACAACAGGGTAGTCAAGGCAGGCAGAATAAGGCAGAGCAAAAAAAAAATCCCATAAAGATCAGTAACTCACCCTTAACTCTCATTAGCTGCAAATGTTTATCAATTAGGAGCGGTTTAGCAGCAATCCTTATTTTTGAGTGGGAACTGACATTAATAAAGAAAAGACATAGTCTAAATAACCTTTCTGGGCTGTAAAGCCAGCGAGAGCAATGCAGCAGAGCACAGGAGTCCACCGTTCTTCCCTGCTAGCTTTCCTCCGTCCCCAACAATGACAGATCCCAGGGATGGGCCTCTCTAAGGAAAATTATCCTGCCCTTCTGGTTACTCATCCTGCTGATCCTGCTCTAGAAGGCAATTTGTTTTAACACATCATTGAAAAAAACAGCATAATTTCTCCTCATTAGTAGTTACAAAAATGAAGGTTTTATTGGGTTGGTTTGTTTGCTTTTAAGCAACAATAATTGCAATTAAGTTTTGCCGAGCTAATTTTTACAGAAACTGATGGAAAAATCAACCACACACATCATAAAAATGACACCATAAGAGCAGAGGAAGACATGTAGCTACAACATAGATTAATCTCATGACCTGAAGTCACACTGCTAAGCCAGCCTGCACAGTTCTAAAGAGGAAGGCAAGAGCTTCCTTTGCTTGATGGGAATAGATGAACCACTTCAGCACAGAAACAAGTCAATTCACGATGAAGAAAACAGGAAAATTATGCAGGAAGGAAATGAGGTGCCCTCAAATCTACTCTTGCTGCTCTTCATTCAGCAGCACAGACAGTCTAACATGAGAAGCAAGTTAAAGAATTGTTCAGCACTGGGTAAGTCTTCTGTGGAGCATCTTGCCTAGCTTCAGTCGCAGCTCTTCAAGATATAGTTATGAAGTAACTGAAGAGAGGCCAATAAAAGCAAAAAGATGACTAATAAAGAAAGACCAAACAAGCTGGTCATATTTTAGCCCAAAGCAAAGAAAAGGGAGATGGGGGGGGCTCACACTTGAAGAATTTTAGGAACCAGCTAACTAGGTATTGTTCAGGAACATGTCTTCACCTTGAAGCAGAGGGAAAGAAGGATGGATCTCTTGAAGTCATTTCTAGCCACATATTTTTCTCAGATTTGGAAGTGGACTGACCCTTCAGAACAGCAGCAAATACTTATCTCTAGAGGAAGACACCTTTCTAACAGTGCTATATTGCCAGCTGATCTTTTCCCAGAATATTGTCATTTATTCCCATTCCAAAAGATTCTTCCCACACTTAGGTGTCACTGAGCATCAAGTCCAAAATATCAATCAAGTTCTTCATATATCTTTCTCAGATACAGTAACCTCTCTAGATTTAAAGGACTTGCAGGTTTTAGGTTTTGATACCACACAATTAGATACCAGGGCTTCAAATGAAATAGTTTAAACAGAAGGTTAAGGAAGCATTAAAAAATGATCAGCATGTGAGTAGAGCCTGTGCAAACAGCCCTTTAATGACGGGGAATTTAAGGGAAGATACTTGAGAGAAGTAAATGAATATTCTTTCCAGCAGAATGATTTCTTTGAAGACAAAAATCAAAATTATGCAGGTCTTCTTTTTTTTTGCTTCAAAAGAACCACTTTGAAGGTAAAATAAACCTACCTAAAGCAATTAGGATGAGAAGAAGAAAGGCAGAGAAAAAGAATACTCCAAGGGCCAAGTATGTAAAACTGAAAGCGCTAGTCAGTCAGTGTATAATCATCCATTTCCCCCTGAATTACATTTATTTAATATGAACATAAAGGTGTGCAGAAGAGATGAATAAGTTACAGGAGGAGGTAAAATGAAAGCTCTAAAATGTTGTTCTTCAGAAAGCATCACTATTATCAGATATTAGAGAGAACTGCTTGCTATAAGTCAATCACACTTTTGAATTCGAGATTAAGTTGTGCATGGCTCTGCTAGCTAATACTAGAAATGAAAGATTACTGAAGGAATACTACTACAGCAGTTAGTAGTGCTTGACAGACTCCAGTCTCAGTTTTAGCAGTAGTAGAACTCTGTCACCAAACTTCTCACAGGTGACAAAGGAATAAACGTTAATTTTTTACTTTAAGCCTTCCGCTCCAACTATGCTCTTTACCCTGAACGACAGGAAGAAACTGGGCTTTCCCTGGCCTCTGTCATACACTTGCCATGAGATGAAACACAAAATATGTGTCAGATTCTGCTGTATGAGCAAAACTGTTCATACATTTGTGAGTTCTACCAAATACCTGTCTCACTCCTTTGCCCTGAAAGTCAGCTTTATTCATTTATTTTCTTTTATTAAACAATTTATTTATGAATTCTTGTTCTAAACAACTGAAAATCCTAAAGACATGCAAAAAAGATCCTTAATAACCTCAGATTACACAGAGTTCCATGGCTCCACTGCAAAAATGAGAAAGGACTTCAATGCAGTATTTAGTATCAGAACCCCAACTCAACACCTCTGGGGCAGAAACCTAGGATAATTTATAATTTAAAGGGCATTACAGAAAACAAGAACATATTCTCCTCTCCGTCATACTTCCTCACTCAGCATATACATTTATACATAACATCTGCACTTGCCTTTAGTCACACACTGTGCCCTGATGCTTATTTAGAAATAATTCAAAAAGAAAAGTAGACTTCCTAGTTTATTACCCATCTCACTTGACAAAGCAGATTTCCTCTGAGGCCTCACAAGAAGAATGAAGAGAATATACTTTGTTTCAGCTCTAGGCAAGAGGCACCACATACTCCTCTAGTCAACCCTTGCTAGGGCACGGCAAGTTTTTTCTGAGGCTGCATCAAAGGCCTAGCTCTGATGGATATATAAAATAAGACAGCCCTAGATCAGAGGTTTCAAGCAGAAAAAAGACCAGTAGGCTTAGGGAGAAAAGGTATTTCAGGCTATCCGCATGCTTTTAAATAGCACGGCTGGGAATAAAAGTTTATGTGAAGAAAATATTAGACCGCCTGCCACAATCTGTTAAAGTACCATGCCCAGAGCAGGCAGCTGCTTCAGTAACTGCTCCTCCTTATGTTACTTTCACTGAGATGACTTCAATGGCTTCAAGTTTACTCTTAACATACCTGTCCTGGCTTCCTTCTGTGATGTGGTACAGACGATTGGCACCTCCATCAGCACACGCTCTCAGTGCAGCTGCAAATGAAGAAACAGAACATCAATGCATTGGCATTATAAACAAACATAACCAGTTACTCCATCACTGACATTTCTGTGTCATCTCAATTGTTCACTGCAGCATAGCGAAAAAAGTTGAGATCTCACATGGTTTTCAGCTTCTTGTACGTGACTGCTTCCCTTATTTCTCGAAATAGACACTTGAAATGATTTCATCAGGCTAATCTTCATCTGACTATGCCAGTGTACTTCACAAATAGCTTATTTCTATCTATACTAACCTACTGCCCATCAGTGTACATGCATGGGGGCAAGCATTCAATACCTGGAAAGGGCCCATCCTCCATGGATGGGTATGTACTTCTGTGAAGAGGTAGGAATTTAAGCCTAGCAATCTACTCACCGGTGACCTGCACAAACACTGGGGAAAAAAAAAAATGAATTCGGCATGACAATACCAGTTTTCTCTTTTTTTTTCCCCTCCTATGACACACAAATGAACATTCTACTACATTCAAGGCCAGGCTGGATGTCGTTCTGGACAACCTGATCTAGTTGAAGATGGACCTGCTCATTGCATTCCAAGGTCATCTTGGACTAGACGACCTTTGCAGATCCCTTCCAACCCAAACTATTCTATGATTCTATGACAACAGCACCTATACTGTTCCACATGCTGTTTGAATCATCTGATATAAAGCAGGCGGGTTAGGTCTTGGTTTTAAACCTTGACCTATGCTGGTAGAAAAGCAAAAAAACCACAATTATTTTCTGTGCTTCCATGTAACCTGAGAACCACAAAGGGTATATGCCAATTGATTTGAAACAAGCACAAACACACTGTTCTTCTGTGATCCCTTTGTTTACATAGACTTAAGTCCGAGAAAATAGAGAAGTTGAATAATATTACAAAATCAGGCATAATTTGGTATATATTTTATTCATAAGCATCCCTATAAATCACTAGATAACTAACAGACAGTTCTTTCATGAGACTTTATGAAAAATGATAAGCTATTAAAGACTGAAAATGACCATCTTGTCTTTGGAGTCTTTATCAGTTCTGCTCTGAGATGCACAAGTTAGATAAGCGCAGCACACAAGATAAAAGAAGCTGTAAGCTTCTGTACTGCAGCAGTGCTCCTTCCAGGTCTGCAGGAAAAGAGAGACCAACTGGTAGACCCAAGAGAGCTGGAAATCAGAGGACTGGAGGGAAGGAGGGGAAAAGGAAAAAGAGGAGAGACAAAGAAAGAAACAGCCTGCCCAAGTACTGGGGAAAAAAGGGGTATAAAAAAACAATCAGATCAGGCACTTCCAGCTGCCGGGAATCCAATTTTCAGCTAAAGCTGCTTTGCTTTGGTGTTTATTTCTCAGTTAGAACAACCTCTCAGCAGTGATACAAACCTACAGTTTTCCTTTTGGCACTCATTAGGAAGACAATCACCTATGTCCCTAGCTTAGCCAGCCTATACAAACTGGGACAACAAAGTTCACTTCTATACCTGCTCCCATCCTTGAGCTGTTCTTTCTTATTTGGCTGCTGAACTCCCACAACAGGGGAAGTTCTGTGTGTATATATCCACCATGCAGTACCATGCGACCTCAGATGAGACTTTTTGGACAAAATGAAGAAAGCAGGACAGCACAAAAGAAACCAGTTCATCACAGGTAGCTTTGGGTACAGCAGCTCTTTCCCTGCAGGCAGCAAGAATGTGCAGGGCAGGAGAACAAGCAGTGCACACCTCAGTATCTCTTCTAGCACTGCTCCTGTAACGCCTGCTCTCTTCATAGCATCACAACTACACACTATGGCAGAGTCTTGTGCAGGCCATCTTCTTCTCTGTTTCCTTGCCTTGCTTCACCCAGTCTTTCAGTCACCATCCAAACCAGTATTAACAATCCAAGTCAAGCAGATTTGGTCCTGACAAATTCTACTAAGCAGGACCATTTCTAAATTATGGTAGCTGGCCAGCCACTTACAAGGGTGGACCACTGCTTCAGGCTCTCACCAGATTCCTCATCCATCCTGATGAATGTAAACACCACAAGACAACAACCCTTTTTACCCACTCTGTTTGATTGGAAGCTTTTAATTTCTCCTCTCACTTGATGTTACAGCTGAAACTGGATTAATGTTATTCCTTTCACCTGAAACTGGATTGATGCAATTCCTTTCACCTTGGCATATTTGTTAAACTCTCTCAGGGAGTTCAGCTCACAGAGAATTTAGTAATGGCTTATTGCAAGAAGAGTATGTAACACCTGTCCTTAAATTAGCTGTCCTGTCCATCAGTTTATTTAGCAGATATAAGGCATCCAAGCGAGGCCTAGGACTTAAGCAATTACAGAATCTCTTCTTTCTCCTTGAGCTACAAAAGCAATTAACCAATGGCGACACTCTTTACAGTCAAAACCGTAAGAAGTCAGCAGAAAAATTATTTGCTAACGTTGGGTACGGAAGCTGCCTAAAGGATGCTTCCCAGGCAAAGACAGCCCTGGCTTCTTCCTTCCTGGAACAGTGCTTTCTACATCTATTCTCCCACATTTTAAACAAGGGGCTTATAACTTCTGAGAAAACAAAAAGAAGGGATGAGATACAGAGAAAGAGAGATTAAAGAGACTATGATCTGTCTTACTTTAAGACAGCCAGCGTTTTAACTACTGTTAATTATCTCAATGGACTTACCATAAGTGAAGCTTGGACTAAGATCATAGGATCATAGAATAGTTCGGGTTGGAAAGGACCTTAAGATCATTCAGTTCCAACCCCCCTTCTGTGGGCAGGGACACTTCCCACTAAACCATGTCACCCAAGGCTCTGTCCAACACCGCCAGCAATGGAGCATTCACAACTTCCCTGGGCAACCCATTCCAGTGCCTCACCACCCTCACAGTAAAGAA
>JANRGW010007303.1:0-35475 GCA_024733675.1 Psilopsiagon aymara
TATGAGGTCTCCACGCAGCCTTCTCTTCTCCAGGCTGAACAGCCCCAACTTTCTCAGCCTGTCTTCACATGGGAGGTATTCCCTTTGATGCTGTAAGCTAGTTAAGATTAGCTTATGTTCTCAAGCAGTGTTTAGGAACCCAGGCATGGCAGCCCAAAGACTTAATAAGACCTAATGGAATATCATTCTTTTGGTTTAAATTAACTGAATTCTTTGATCTTCTTGACAATTCACATGAAATATAGTCTTATTTGTGTTTGGTTTAGGAAGTGAAGCAGGAAAAAAGCCTTCTTGACTGCCAACTTGGAAAAAAATTGCAAGAGATCCACCAGCTTGAAGAAGAACTCAAAACGATCAATCAGTCTCTAAAGCAGAGCCAGAGATTTGCGGAAGAGATGAAAAGTGAGTTACAATTTGCAGAACTCCTGTTGCCTGTTTATTGGTGTCTGATTCCTGCAATCCTGGAAGCTCCATTAGGAATTAAGTACAAAAGTTGCCACTGTGGCTTATGATTAGTGTTTTTAACCAACACTAAGTTTCTCCTAAATGGAAATGAATTTTTTTCTGTGAACACACAGAATTCCCGAAGATACATAATTTGGAAATTAATGTGCACTAAACTTAGGAGCAAAATGATTTTCATAGAATCCATTTAAACTAGAAAACTTCTGTTTTGTAATTGTGTGTTTCACAGTTTAGGAAAAAGCAGTGCAAAAATGTTACATATCTATCAATAGCTGAGTCTTGCCTGCAGTGTTTTCTTTTAACTGAGATCACAGTGTTTCAGGAATTGAGTTGAAATATACCTTGTTGTTCTTTTGGATCTGGCTAAAAAAAGGAGACAGATTCCACCTTGTGTGCGTGCATCCCTCTTGTTTCTGTGTGTCTGTCAAGCTTCATATGTAAGATTATAAAATGAAGCTTTTGAAATTGATCCTGTTCTCCTTAAATGATAAAGCTTTTAGTTACCTTTCAAGTGAACAAGTCTGTTCTAATCAAGGCAGAGAAACAATTCTGGCAGTTTGGTAAATGTCTGTGGAATTGGACATTCTTTAGGAGAAATGGACTATGAGACTGACCCGCAAGATGGTCACATGCTGGAATGAGACCTCTTCTGCTAAAAAGAGAAAGAAAAAGAACAAAAGCAGTGCTACCTTTTATAAAAAGACAGAAAGAATAGGTAGTTACCCCTGAGAAGTAAAGACTGACTGGCTTGGAGTGCAGACTTGTATTAGACTGCAGAGTGAAAAGTTGGCTGTGTCTATAAGTGAGTAGTGTCCGATCATCTAAGGTGATAGAAACAGTTCTTTATCCCGTGTTGTAAGTTGAGAGTAATGCCTTCCACTAGAATGAGTATTAAAAATAGTCAAAGTAAATAGTAATATTCCACCTAGAAAATGATCAGTGGAGTTGCCAGTATTGACTGCCAAAGATTTGATTGTGTTTTCTTTTACAGTTAAGAATTCTGTTCAAGAAGCAGAGTTGAAGTTACTAGAAGAGAAATTTAAAAAGCAAGAGAGCTTCTTTTTGCAGGAGAAACTGCAAGCAGCTTTAGCTGACATGGAAAAGCAGCGAGATTCTACCCAAGAGCTGCTCAAGGAAAAAGATAACCGTATTAAGGAGCAAAACTTTAAAATAAGCAAAATGGAGGAAGAATCAGAAGCTTTGCAGAAGCTCCTTGGATTCAAGCAGAGAGAATGTGAAGAACTGCAAAAAGAGGCCACTGCTTTTTCCCAATGGAAAAGTGAAAGTGATCACCATATAAATAAATTGAAATCTGAAAAGGAAAGTTTGCTGACCCATGTTAATGACTTGGAGAGGACCCTTCAGAGTCAGCAGGTCAAAACTCATGAGCATAGTGAAAAACTCAGCATGATGCAAACTGAAAATGACAGGAAAAGCAGAGAGATTGGGGAACTTAGAGACATGCTGGAACGTAGAAGTGCAGAATTAGAAGAACAAAAAAAAGCTTTTGCTGAAGTTCAGTGGAAAGCAGAATGTTCTGACAAAAAGTACTGCAAAGAGATAGAAAACATGACCTGTAAAATATTGCAGCTTACCAACCAAGTTGGTGAAGTAGAAGAAAAGTTGAAGTTAGCAGCAAGTGAAGGACTGCAAAAGGAGCAATGTTATCATGACTTGCTCAGTGAATATGAAAAAATCTGTCATCTTGTAAAAGCAAAAGATGCTTCAAAAATGACAGAAGATGGAGAAGTTGATTTGAAAAGTGGTCAGGATAAAACTGGTTTAGATAATGCACAACTTGCAGCAAATAACTCCATTGCTGACAATCATGGATGTGCAAGAGCTCTTCTAGAAGTAGAACAAACTAAGGATCTGGCCATTTTACAAGATCAGATCTCATCTCTTGAGATCTCCTTAATGGGCCAAAAGCAGCTGAATTCAAATCAGCATCAGCAGTATGAAGACTTACTGCAAATAAAGGGTGAAACAGAAGCAAGACTACTTAGTGTAGAGAAGATGCACGAAAGCTTTGTGGCAGAAACTAAACAGCACATTAGTAACTTGCAAGCGGATATTTCAGTACATCAGAAATTAGTTGAGGAAAAAGACATGCAACTGCAAACACTGAATGAAAGATTAGAGAAAAGACAAGCTGAGCTTCAGGATTTAAAAGTCAATAATAAATTGCTTGAGGATTCAGTAAGACAGCTGAAGCTTCTGGCTGGAACGAGGGATTCAGAGAAGAAGGACATGTCTTCAATGATTTGCTCATATAGCAAAAAAATTGAGGAACTCACTGAGGAAAATGCAAGCCTTAGGAATTTCAGCAGAACTTTAGAGCAGGGACAAGTAACTCTACTGGAAGCAAATAAAAATATTTCTGATAGCTTAAAGGAAAGAGATGAAATAATTTCTGAACTATCCAGAAAACACAAAGAGGAAAGACAACGTATTGAATCAAGAACTGAAGAAATCAAATCAGAGCTTGAAGTTTTGCAAGCAAAGCATAAATCGATGGAAGAAGAAAATGCAAATATGAAGAGCATTCTGAGAGAGCATGCAATTGAATTTGAGGAAAAGCAAGCAAAATTAGAACAAGAGAAACAGTTATTTAGGGAGAATAAAGATATCTTACATAAACTAATAGCCTCAGAAGAAATAAAAAAGGATTTGGTTCAACAGCTTCAGCAACTACAGTCAGAATTTTCCAGTACCCAAAACATGCCTTTGACAGAGCTTGAATGTTCAAGACAGGAAATGTTAAACGTACGGGCAGCACCAAATGCAATGCAAGAGGAATGTGTCTTATTTCAAGACAAGGAGGAATTGGGGAAGAAACTGGAAATGGAAAGTAAACCTCTAATGTGTGATGTTAGGTGTGAACAGAGACTCCATTCAGAACAGTTGAGGAAATCCATAGAAGAAAAAGATATTGAGCTGAATAAATGCCAAGTTAAACTTGAGCTTCTTCAAATGGATTTTGAGGACAGAGAACTCTCTCTAGAGAACTACAGGTTAGAAGTGATGCAGCTGCAGACTGCTTTAAAGGGCACAGAAGTAGAACTTGAGAAAAGCATGAGAGAGAAAGAGAGACTGCAACACCTTCTGTCTGTTAAAGGGCTGAAAGTTTCAGATGACGATGTTCACTCACTGGAGTATAAGCATGATGGTGTTTCTCAGAATTGTGGTGAAAGAGGAACGGAGGAAAGTTTTTCATCACTCTTGCTGGCATCCTCTTTGCAGGAAATGCTGAACAACCTGACCAAGCTTGAGAAAATGTGTGAGAGGCTGCAGGTTGAGAACACTGCGTTAGCCTCTGGATTTGAAGACTCAAAAACCAACAGCAGTACATGTATTGCTAAAGTGGCAGAGGAGAAAGAGAGCATAATGAATGCAGATAGAAATTTAAAAGCAGAACAAGCTGTTTTTCCTGATGAACTTATCGATGACAGTGATAGCAGTGATTTGAGAATGTATTCCGGTAATAAGGAAATGTCCTTCACACTTAAAGAACGCAGTACTGCGTCCAGCTTGGACTACAAAGATTTAAAGTTGTCCAGCGAAGAAGCTAAAATACACTTTGCTGAAGTGAGAGAGAAGCTTTTGTCCTTCCAGAATGAACACATGAAATTATATGAACAGCACTGCAGTATGAGCTCAAAGATATCTGAGCTACAGTCTTGTATTGAATTGCTGAAGGCAGAAAATTCTGCATTGTCAACAAGCATGAGCAATGCACATACAGCTTCCGTGAGAGGGCCACTGTCTTCCAGCCAAAGTGATACACTGCCTAAATCAGATGAAACAAAGTCCACAGTTTCTTCCTCAGATCTCTTGGAAAGTTCCTGTTTTATAGGAGTGAGCGAGGTGATTGATTCTTGTAACAGTGGTACCTGCAAATGGGTGGAGGAAATGAATCAGCCAGACAGTTCAGCAGAAATAATTCCAGAAGATGCAACAAAAGCTTTGGTTGAAAACGGTTGTAATGATCACAAGTTGGACTCTGTTAGAGAGCCCAAGTGCATTACTCCTAGAAAATCTAACCTTGAGAGTAAAATTGAAGAGCTTCAGATGCTGTGTCAGACATACGATAAAGCCATCAAGGTGTTCGAAGACCAATTTCGCATCCAAGAGAGCATGAAAAATGAGGAAATAGAAGAGCTGAAAAATGTTATTCTTTCTGAAAGAAAAGAAATAGATCATCTCAAGCAACAAAATCTATCTGACAAAGAAAAGTGGCAGCAGAAACTGAATGATGTGACTATGGAGATGGAGGGCAAACTGGCAGCAGAAAGAGAACAAACTGTGAATCTATCTTTGGAGCGGGAAGCAGCAAGACTCCAACTCCGAGTTCTTGATTTAAGTTCTCATTCACTGCTATGTGCAGATATTGAAAATGTAAGTAACTCTAAGTCATTGATGCAAATCAGTTTTATGTAAAAATTTTGATGCTAAGCCAAATTTAACTCTTGAAATTAAATGTGTTTAAATTTGCGTCCCACGGAAGTGGTACTGTTCTTTAAGAAGAGCAGAAAAATAATCCATCCATTGAGATCTTATGCATCCCAAGGGTTATGAGAAATAGCAATGGCAAAACCAACAAGTTGAGTCTGTTAGAATTGTGTAATACTTTGAGCTACTTTCTTCTCTTTTTCTAAATGTGGGTTGTTTTCAGTGTGGATCCTATGTGTTAGTGGGTGTGCATGTACTGTATGTGTCTGTACTGTGCTTACAAGCTTTGATCTCTGATTTAACACAGTGGGTAAAGATACAAGCACTGACCATGTCCCTTCATGGGACAAGCAAACTTGCGTTTGTGTTAGCAAACAGATGTGGGCTGCTTCCGCACCTCTAATTCCTTTCAGTACCAGCAACAGCAGAACAGAACGAGCTGGAACAGTTATTTTTCATTTCAGCCTGATTTCCTTCAAAATAACCAAAGGGAACAAGGAATGTGGGAGTTGGCTCTTTCTTTTTTTGTGGCACTGTAGATAGTGTGCAGCCAGTTAACTATATTTTGCTGCCGCTTGTAAGGACTGGCAGAATCAAAACTTCACTCAGAATGGAAGAAACCCAGTTTAATTCTTGTATAAAATGCTTTAGACTAATTCCCCTTAAAAATAAATTTAACAGGTATATTTTCTGCTTTTGAGAGTTCAATTTTTGGCCAGTAAGTCCTGTGAAAGTGGCCTCCAATGCAAAATCAAAATGGAAGTTTAACACTGTTCTCCCAGTCGGAGCATCCTGAAGCTCTGCGTTTTGGTCAACTGTGCGACACAGAGCAGCTGCTCCTTGCAGAGGAGAAAATCTTCTATGTGTTGCTTGCAATTCACATAGAGCAACCACACTGATCATAGAATCAAAGAATAGTTTGGGTTGGAAGGGACCTTCAAATGTCATCTAGTCTAACACTCCTGCAATGAACAGAGACATCATCTAGATCAGGTTGCCTAGAACCGCATGTAGCCTGGCCTTCATTGTCTCTGGGGATGGATACATAGACACTTGAAGAAATACTGTTCCTTACCACACATAGCTGGAGCTTTGTAATGATGAAAGCCTTAATACAGATCATTCAGGTGCTGCCTTCAGACCTAGTTATTTTTGGGGATTCTTAAGTTTTGAAGTTACACATTCTTATTGCTCCAAATGAGAGCATCAGGTGGCAACAAATGTAAGCCCAGCTCTGACAGACAGTGGGTAACCTGGAAAAGGGATTTGGGTTTTTTTATTTTTTAGGATTTGGGCTTGTATTCCTTGAAGATCCTCTGGTGTCTAATAGAAGGTGAGCAGTAAAACTTTCCCCCATTAGCAATACTAACAATTTTTCACTTTGTTTTCCCAAACTATGGAGGAATGTGATGTCTTTAGTCTTTCAGTAAATTTGGCTGAAATTTCTCACTCAGTATCTTTATGACCTTTTGACCAAAGATGTATGTGTGTAGAAACAAGTGTAAATTCTTTCCATAAGAAAGCAGATTCTAAAGTAGAGGATGCTTTTGTTATTTTTACAGAAAAGCAAGAGCTTTACTAGTTAAACTTTAAAAGCTCGCCTTCTTTTATTCTTATATGTGTTATTTTCCTTTTGCCGTTTTTAATGAGTCAATTCTTACCCTTGCAGATGACTGACCAAGAAACCAGTACTCCCTATCGATTGGGAGTGTCTACTGAAAACTCAGCACTGAAAAACAAAAGGTGTAAACTAATCCCCAATGAGAGAATGGCTGTAGAAGGTACCTCTGTGTGTGAAAATGCAACTGAGACTACTGAAGCAAGACTAATGGAAAATTACACTGAGATTTCTGGAGAACATGAGAGCAGAAATATGTCAGGAAAAATAACTAGCCTGTCAGACCATGCTGGGGCATTATCAGTTTCCAATAATAAGATGTGTTTGAGCACAGGGTATTTATCTGAAAATCAAATAACCAGTGAAATGCTTCAAGAGGAGGCAAAACAACAGACTGCTGAGAATTTGAAGCTGATCTATAAGATGGAAGAAAGCCATAAACATGTTGATTTGCTAATGAAAGTTGAGCAATTAAACTCGGAGCTGAACTTTCAGAATCCACAATTAGCTTCAATGAGCTCAGCTTTTGCAGAACTGGAAGAAGATGCTGAAGTTGTCAAGGAAGAAAACTGTGGCATAAAGGAAATACTGGAATCAGCTTCTGTTAATAACCAGCAATTCTCTTTTACAGTAGAAAATGAACTTGAGAACATAAATTCTGAGCTGGAGGTATATAAAGTTAGATTCCCTAATGCAGCAGACACATTGGATGATGTAGAAATGACCAAGAGAGATTGTCCTGACCAACTTCTTGCAGCTGAAAATGAAAAGAGGAGTCCAAAATCTGAGCAAGGTAATATTAAGAACCATGTCTTGTTCACAGAGCATGATACTGAAATGCTTCAGACAAAATGTCAGCCATTAGAAAGGGAGATGGAAGTTAACTGGAAAACCATTCATAGCTTGCAAGAGCATCTTGTTTCAGTCACAGCTGAGAGAAACCTTATTAACCAAGAACTGAGTATTTTGACTGAAAATAAAAAGGAATTGGATCAGAAGTACCAGAAGCTACAAGAGAAACTTAAAGAGCTGGAGTCAGCTAAGGTGGATTCTGCTGAATTCATTAGAAGGTTAGAAGGTGAAGTGAGGACACAAACAAATCTGCTTGAGACTGCAAAATCTGATGTAAATCAGTTATCAAATGAAAAAGAGCATCTTCTGCAGAAACTGAGAGATTTGGAAAATGATGTCGTGTCTTTCACCTTAGAGAAAGGAAAACTCCAAAATGAAGCAGCAGATTTGAAGAAGGAGAAAGAGCTGATTGTAAGAGAGCTGGAAATAACGCAGAGTAAATTAAGTTTATCAGAAATGGAAAATTCAAAGTTTTCCAGATCTTTGGAAGGCTTGTTACTGGAAAAAGGTGAACTTGCTGCTAGACTCAGCTCAGCACAGAAGGAAGTAGACCAAATGAGATGTGGAATTGAGAAGCTGAAAGTCAGAATTGAATTGGATGAGAAGAAAAAGCTCCACATTGCTGAAAAGCTGAAAGAGAGTGAACGGAAAGCTGACTGTCTTCTTGACAAAATTGAGAGGCTTGAAAGAGAACTGGAAATGTCAGAGAAAAACCTAGAAGATGCAATTATTCAGTTGGAGACTGCTAAAGCAGAGGCAGAAACAGTAGCAGTGGAGATGGAAGAGATGACTGAAAAGCTGAAATGTTTGAACGTACAAATTGATGTCCTCACCTCACAAAAAGAATGTTTGGCTAAAGATTTAAAAGAAAAGCAAGAAAGAATCCTGGAACTAGAGGCTGAGAAATTGACTACAGCAAAACTGTTAGAAGAAAAGGAGGAAGAAAAGCTGCAAACCAAGGAGGAGTTGGAAAATGCTGTGGCATTGCTGAAATCTGAGCTCAAAGAGACGAGGGAGAAATTAGAGGAGGAAGGAGATGCTAGAGCAAAAGAGCAAGGATTGATTGACCAGGTGGCTCATCTTGAGCAAGATAAAACAGTCCTGTTACAGGAATGTCAGGAATTAAAAAATGAAAATATCAGATTGGATCAAATGAGGGAGGAACTTGTTCAAGAATTAATGCTTTGTAAGCAAAAACTCAGTGAAAAGATCCAGGAACATAGTGATCTTGAAAAGGAGGTGAGAGAAATAGATCGGCTGTCTTTAGAGCTGACACACATGCACCATGAGCATGCACTTTGGCAACAGGAAAAAGAAAGGCTGCTGAATTTGGTTGCTGAGTTGAAATTGAAGGAGCAACATTTTCCTGAGAATGAAAGCTTTCCGGCTATCCTGGATGTTCTAAAAGTGTCCTATAAGAACCTTGAGAAAGAACTGGAATCCACACGTTGTGAAAAGAGCACTTTATGTGAAAAGGTAATACCACTTCCTTTAGCATAGAATTCCCTTTTGAGGAGTGAGGCTAAAGCGGTCCTCTGGGATTAGCACTTCCTTAATAAGTTATACCTTATAATAACTTCAAATTTTACAGTAAGCATCCTATTTTTAAAATGTTTTCAATGGGATCCTGAGTTGGCATTGAAGTTACAGAGCTGGAAAACATGATACCGTTTTGTGTAGGGTGAATGGGAAAGCTGCTTGAAAGGAGGCACAGAAGTTTAAGTAATCAAATAATGCAGAGTAGTTTCCTCTTTCCTTTAGAAGATAAAGAGAAGAACAAATTAGCATTGGATAAGTGAGCTTTTATATCAAAAGAAGTACTTTGGGAAGTGTTTCACAAAGGATAGTGAAGCAACAGTTGGGCACTTAACACGTGAAAACAGCATTAGGCTGTTGTGACTGTTGCTTGGAGGTGCAGCAGCTATGGGAACGAAATAGCTCATCTTAAAATCTCCTTTGTTGTATATAAGAAACTTCCTTGGAGGTCAAGACACATGTAATTAAAAATAACTCTGAAAAATTTCATTTCAGGTAAATGAGCTGATGGAAAGTCATAGTGAGCTGCAAGTCAAGCTAAGTGATGCTGAACAGAAGATTTCCAAACTACAGGAAGAATTTACCACAGAAAGAGACAAGCTTGCTGAAGAAATACAACTTACTCAAGAACATTCAGAAAGGAGCAAAGTTAGTTAACGCCATGTGTAGTATTTCTGATTTCAAGGCCAGATGCTCAAGTACAGTAAATGTGTGGAGGTTGGTCAAGGGGGCTGCGCTAATGTACAGTATTGGAAGTTCTTGCTTCCGAATCTTAAGTGTTCTCTTCTGAGACAGATTTTATGAACAGTATTTTGTGTTTAAATCAGCTTAAATGGTCTTCTGACCTATTAACAGTATTTAAAAAGTATTCTAATTAGACTTGATTCTGTTGTGTTAAGGAATTTGGGTGGGAAAAGAAAGGAAATGTCAGCAGCTTTCAGAAAGCCTGCATGGAAATACAGGCCAACTGCTCCAAAGAGTAGACTTAAAAAAGTGGGTCAAACTGAGAAAGCTTAGAAAGTTTTGTCATCTCAAAAAAGGGTGAGGAAAGTGACCCTTAACCTCTCAAGTCACTCTCAGAGAATCCAGTGTTAAGAGAGGTTAAGCATTGATTTTGGCACTGCTGCTTGATTTAAGTGTCGGCAAACTTGCACTGGCCATGCCCTGCAGATCATAACATTTCTGTTTAGAAGAACCTCCTTTGCCTTCTGTTCTGCCTTTTGCATTCAGACTTTTCATTCTTTAATCACAGTGTGTTTAGCCACTATTAAATACTTTTCTCTTACCAGGTTGGTTTCGGAAATTCGAAGATGTTTCAGACGTAAAGTCAAATAGTTCAGTGCGTCAACTCTTTCTCCATTGAGGAAATTCTAAATACTAAAGGATGTGCTATTACTGTTTACAGATTCAGCTGCATCAAACTATGTCAGAAAAAAATGAACTGACTAAGAGGCTGGGCATGGTCCAGAAAGAACTACAAGAAAAAGTAAGTGAAATGAAGAGAGAAATATCAGAATACAAAACCAGATTACTTCAAGCAGAGAAGGAACATCAGGATGCTCTGACGGAAGCAAACCGAAAGGTAAATCAGAAAATGGGAAGAATGGTGCTGTGAGTTTTTATTTCTATGTATGTTACAAAATTTTGTTGATGCTATTGCAAAAGAAATTGTCTTTGCTAGGAGTACTGCCAAACTCCATATGCTTACCTTAGAACTCAGTAAATGCTGAATTAACTTTTTTCCGTGTAGCAAGCAGTGAAAGGTGAATTTACCTCAGGACTCTGTGTTAAGTGTATATGGAATTTACCTATAATTCAACACTATGTTTGAGTCCAGGAAATGGTTGTTTTGACGGGAATGGGGAAGAAAGATTAACCCCTTCAGGATATGGGAGCACATTTGTTGGAAATGCATTTGTAAGCCATGCTGTATGCTTCAGCAGAAAAGATGATGGGTCTTTGTTATCTGCCTATAACTATGTACTTGAGGCCAGCAGGACACAGGCAAACAATTTACTATAATTATTTTTTAATAATTTTCAGTCTTGTGGCTATAAAGTAAATTTAACACCAAGTTTTACTAAAATACAAGGGCTTTCTAATGATAGGCTTCTTATAGGCAAGATTCTGGTATTCAAATTGTGTTCTGGTGACAAATTGTTCTTTTAGTTTTAAACTCCTTAAAACAAGCTGAGCAGACTTGCTGTGGAATTCCTGTGGGCTGTGATATGCTCCTAAGTGCATCTTTAAATTTCAAGTCAGTGTCCTTTTTGGTATCACAGTAATTAGGCACATTTTCTTTCTCTAGAATGAAGCTGAAATTGAGGCCTGCCAAGATAAGATGAATTTGCTGGGGCATTTTATCAGCTCGCAAAAATTGGAAATCGAGCATTTGAAGTCAAATAAAGAAGAGCTGAATAATTCCCTTAAGGAAGCTAAACAAACATTAGAAGAACTCCTAAAAACTAAGGTAAGAAAAAGATACTTAAGCATGGCCAATTACGTGAGACCCATTGCACCATATAGTAAAATAAAATAGGATTGGGAACCAGTGCTCCAGAGCTTTGACTTGACTTTGATACTGTCTTTGTTTTGTTAATGAGACTATAGAGCATGGAGGAAATATTGCTAATACTGATCTACAGTAGAAAAACTCTGCAATGTGTGCCACAACTCAGGTCACCTAGAGCTGGTGTATGTGATACTCAGTACAGCAGTCTGTCTACAGTGAACATTGCAACAGGATTGTGATTAAAATACACTCAAAGAGACTTTGGAGTGCTTCTGTTTCCTGCTTGTGTGTTACTTAGAACGTGGCATCTTTTGTCATCAGTCTTAAACATTAGTCTTGATTCATTGCTCTTGATTCTTGAGAATTTATCAATTCCATTTTGATAGAATTCTCATGATATTTATTAACTGGTGTAATTTTCTAACTGACAACTGTTATCCATGATCACAATATATGAGTTCCACATGCTGTGAACGACTTGTAGCTGGGAACAGTTCTAGATGTGTTTAGTTTGCTTTCTAGTAGAACGGGAGAAGTTTAACTATCCTTGTTATTGAATTTATGTTAAATTACCCTTAATTTTTCTTATCCACCTTTTCTATTTTGTTTGGTTTTGTTCTGCTTCTGTCTGTGTTTCATTGCTGGCTCCAACTTTGTACTCCCACTTCAGGAATGAGTATCTCTCTAAATGCACTCTTAAAGAAAAACAGTCAATTCAATTTACTTGCAAATAAACACTGAGTCGCAATACATTCATCTTCCTCATCAGTTCTTTGTTCCATAGGGCCCTCTACTATGGGGTTAATATGTTTAATACTAGCAGTCCAATGATACAGAGGACTATAGGATATGTGCTAGTGACAGAAAACATTACCCACAGTGGTGTAAATGTAGAGTGTACAAGGCTTCCTCTGTGCTCACTGCGTGGTTTTTACAAACAGGCCACATGAGCACAGAGCAGCCCAGGAGTGTGGAAGTGGGTGGAAAGGAATGATCTGCTGCTTCTCAGAACAGTATGGTTGAGCCCGAGTTTAGAGTGCTTCGCAGGCTTTGGTGATCTTGCGCCTGTGGTAATAAGATGCAGTAGGGATGAAGAGTAAAGGAGGCTCAAACTAGGAGGGCACGCCTGAAAATTTGGAGTGTTAGTTTGAAACTGTTAATGCTTTGTTAAGTTGCATCAATGAAGTAAGTAGAAAACGGACTATTACCTCAGAGTTCTCAGGTAGACACTAGTCTTGACATCGGTAATCTGAACATTCATTAATCTGTTAGTATACTTGAAGAGAGTATAAATACCTTATTGGTATTTGAATTCTTGTTTTTCTGCTGAGTTAATCACAGAATCACAGACTGGTTTGGGTTGGAAAGAACCTTAAGATCATTCAGTTCCAACCTCTTGCCATGGGCAGGAACACCTCACCTTAAACTGTGTCAACCAAGGTTCTGTCCAGCCTGGCCTTGAGCACTGCCAGGGATGGAGCTATCTAGTAAAAGGACTTTCTTTTCCTGCAATAAGGGAACTGCTGTAATGAGGCTGTAAGGAAGCAAGCAAACAAGTACATGTGACAGCCAAGCTCTCTGGCTTATCTTGCATAATGGTTGAGCTTCCATTTTACATTCTAATGTTTAAATGGAAGAATTATGTTTCTGATGTAATAACTACATTTCTTATTTTGTAGGCTGATAACATTATAGTTCAACAGGAGAAGGAAGATGAATTTACCCACAGTGAAGTGCAGCTGTGGATGAAATCCTGTAAACAGATGGAGCAGGAAAAGGAAATGCTGCAGAAACAACTTGTTGAACGTGATGAACTATTAAACAAGAAAAATCTAGCTATGGCAGAGTGCATGAAAGAAGGTATCTAAAGCTGCATTCAGTCTTAATGTTCTTGTAAAAGTTAAAGTTTGTTAAACTTTCATTTTCCCTAGAATACCCATTGCATATGCAGCTCTAACGCAGAACATGTTTCTTAACTAGCATAAGAAAGTACAACTGCAAACGTGTCAGAAAGTTCATCTTGTTTCTCTTAAAGTATCAGGAGCAAGTCTAGATTATGAATAGATACTTTAAATATTACATGTTTGTGTTTAAAAGTGAGCTAAGGAAAAAGGAGTGTTTTTCTTAACAACCAAAGTTTATGTACAAGTTCTTTTACAGGTTTCCAGCTTTCCCCACTGACTCTCATGTTTTGTTCTTTGTATTTTGGCTCATCTCATGAGATGCACTGTATTGTAAGTGATATTTAAATTTAGAGGCACAAACTTGAGTGTTCAGAAGTTACAAAATGACAGAGAAATGTTTGCCTGTTCACTGGTCAAAGATTCTTTGCTAATTGTGCACGTTTATTCCCTATTTAGCAAATACATTATTGTGTCTTATCACTGATTTTGGTATACACTGTCACTTATTTTTTGCTAGTGGCACAGTTACTGAACATGTCTAATTCATTAAAAGATGTGTGACCATTCTATTGTAAGCTCTTATATGTGCATTTCTCTGTCACTTATAAGAATATTTTGCTTTGAAAGGTGCTGATGAGAATGCTGTTATGGAAGAAATGAAGTTAAAACTGGAAGAATTACAGGAATTTACAGAAGTGAAAACCAGAGAAGCAAATGAGAACCTGGAGAAATACTGTTCTCTAATCATTAAATATTATAAACTAGAGGAAGAAAATGAGATGCTAAAAACACAAGTCAGTTTGTTGAGTGTGCAGCTGAAACAGCCAACAAGTGATCTTGTCAGCACTCCTTTGCTGAATTCAGATAACTCGCTGACAGGGAGCAATCAGTCTGCCAAAGAGATGAGGGCAGCTGAAGATGCTACTAAGCTTTCAAGTAAAAGGCAGAGACATGAAGACAACAGGAAAGGTGATGGAGAACCAAGATCCCCTGTGCCAGAGATTTTACCCAAGAAAAAAAGGAAGAATGATGTCTGTAATGATCTGCTAGGTGAGGAGAGCACCGACAGCAAGCCAGATGGGCTTCCAGAAGTAGTGAAAAAAGGTATCCGTATGCTTTATAAAGGCAAACATTCTCTGAGCAGAGTGGGTAGGTTTTCTTCTCTTTTGGTTTGCTGGATTAGTTTTACTCTGGGTGAGCAGGTGACAGTGACATTTTCAGTGACAATGGTGGAGGGTGAAAGTAGTTAATGTGAGATGTGCCAGTTAGTGCCAAGTTAGTGTTTGTGGAGCTGTGGTATTAGACTAGCATAATATGTTTATATTGGTTTAAAAACTACCATTCTCCTGATGTTTGTATGATTGGCTAAGCATATACTGTGCAACAGCAACAAAGTCTTGTGGTAGAAGACTTGCTCTAGTCATTTAAAAGCATTATTTGAACCACTGACTGGAACTTACAGGAGAATAGATGTGGGGAGTGAGTCTAATCGTAAAGGCCACAAGACTGTAGTGCTAGAGTACTGTGTTGTGATGGAGACACGTCTGCTCCCTCCATAGCCCCACAGTTCCTTCAGTGAAACTCCAGATGAAGTCAGAGGCAGTTAACAGCTACGTAGGGTCCGACTGGCTAATGACTGGTGGTGAGGGCTGCAGGGGGGGCTCTGAGGAAAGGTACAGCCTCAGAGAGACTACAGCCAGCAAGTTCCTGAGCACTTGGGTTAAAAGCAAGGAGCAGGATTTGACCCCCATCTCCTGTTCTACATCACCTCATTGAAGGTGTAGTGTGTGGTGAGGTAATTGGAGACCAGAAACTGGAGAGGAGAGGTGTCCGGAGGGAAGCTGAGTGTCTTCTTTGTTTGCCTTTATTTCTTTCAATATCAATATCAGTAATTTAAAATGTGTTAATTTCCCATGCAATAAATCAAAATTCTCTGAGTCAAAATTGTCTTACCCTCAGCAGTAATACATTGCCATCTTTGTGAGAGCTCGGTTTCTTCCTACAATGAATGCAGTGAAATTAGGTACTCCATGCAAGGGTTCACTGTAGCAGAAAGTAACTGAGAAGACTGCACAAATCAGGGCTTGAAAAATATAATGTATGTTTAGCAACCTGCTAAGTACCCCTTTAAAATAAATGCAGTTAAAGTCATTGAACTCAGGCCACAGAGATACTGAATCACCTCAAACTACACATTATTGACATTTCATTTTCTTACCAGCACTGTTTGTCTGGAATAATTTTCTGTTCTGAGAATACATGCGCCAGGTAATGTTTGACTTCTGGGCTAAATAGAGAATATGAAAACCTATAACACTGTAGTTCTATGCAGAGAAAAGTATGAAAAATCGAGCATGTCGTGTCACCATATTGTGTTCCAAGGGAATTCTGATAACATCACTATGTTTATGCCATTATTCTCTAGATAATAATTTACCTGGAAATAAAAAGACCAAACAGTGAAAAGCTTTGCTGTAGAATCACTGTTGCACCTTGCCCACAGTTTCCAGGGCTTGCATATGCGTTTTGGGATACCCAAGAGCTGTTCAGCAATCTTTTTGGTCCATTTTCTTCAATAGGACAAATTTAGTTTCCTCTATTTTTAGCCTCATTGTGAAAAAAAGAGGTGATCTGTTTGAGGAAGTGTTACTTATTTGGGTGGTTTTAATAAAGCTGTTTCTTTTTCAGGGTTTGCTGATACCACCAGTGGAAAGGCGAGCCCCTACATTTTACATCAAACCACCCTAAATCAAAGAACCAGTCCCCATCTGGCTTCCCCAAGTGAGAAACTGCCTTTGCCTAGGCAAGATGTACAGAAATGTAGACCAGATAATCTTGGTGAACACTCATCTTCGACATCTGGTGGCAGCAAACCACAAAAGGTACCTTAAAACTATACATCTGGGTATGAAAGCTGTGGGGAAAACTAATGCATTCATGAAATGTATTCATCTTGCCAAGTATGTTTGAGGATATATAAGGTGGTAGAGATAAGAGCATATGTACTGAACCACTAAAATGTGACAGAGGTCTTGATCACATTAGCAATCTGCAAGTTGTTCCTTTGGTGTAATCTGTGAGTGCATAGGGAAACCCACCTAGTAATGTAGATTAAATACAGGTGTGTTTTCAGTTTCTCATGATGGATATTAAAGAGCTGATATTCCTTATACTGTGGTTTCTTAGGTTTCAGAACATGTAAACAGCAAAAGAATGAGCCTCTGGGAGTCAGAATTGATGCTTAACATTTTCTCCTAACAACTTTTCTTGGAATCTCAGATTCATGTTGTAAAATAAGTGCAGATAGTTGTGAGACTCTTCAACACATAAATAGGGAACACTAAGATGGTAAAGAAACTAGACTTTCATGTTAGTGCCTACCAGATTTAAAGGTTATTTATCAAAACAAATACTACAGTTAGGGTTTGAAAGCTGATTTTTAGTTACAAAATTGTTTAGTAACTGAAGTTTGCATGAACTTTCAGTATGCACTGCTGAGTGCTTCACAGAACATCAGCATAACCTGTTCTTTCTAAGCTGGTGCAAATGCTTTGCTGATTAGAGAGAAATGTTAGGGAAGAAATAAGTCTTTTGTTGTCTGAAATCTTCAAAGCTTTTAACAGTGCTATCTCAAGTTGAGCAAGAAGAGAATAACTGTTATATTTTGGTACTTGTTTACACGAGATTTACACAGAAATATGCCACCAGATAAAAATTCTTCCAGTTTGCCAGGTTACACAGAAATATTCCCTTGTTTTGAGCTATAGCAATGAGAAATATGTATTTTGAAGAGAGTGTATCCACTGAATTCATGTATGTTGTTTCAAGGGTTAACTACCCTACTTGCCAAGATTTGCTGGTTATTAGACACTGCCTGGAGCTCTGTTTTATTACTGTTTCATTAAGTGATGCCAATAAATTCTATTTCCACTCATTTATGCATGTTTCCCTGTAGCTTTAGAAACAAACTGAGGATGCTGCTTTTAAAGAAATAAAGTAGTGCAAAAAAGAAAGGAAGCCTTGGACACAAAAAGTTGTGTAGTAATCACCTCCCAGCTGGTGTAAGCTTGTTGTAGGCTCTCACTGGCCATAGTCAAGGTTACAGCAAATAACAAGCTATCAGTAACAAATTGGTTGTACTTTACCTGGGGGAGGTATTTCCCAAGCAGTGCTCCTCTTTGTCTAAGCTTGTATTGTCTGGGTCTAAGGACAGGCTACTCCTTACCCTCAGCTATGTAGGAGACGTTTGGATTTCAGGGTTGTTTTGTTCTACCACCTGTAAATATGCCAAAGTCAACAGCTGCAGGAATTTGTGTCCTTCTCTCTTGGACACTGCTGGATATATGTGTACAGCTGGGAATTTCTGGTGGAATTGCTCAGAATATCCTTTCATCGTTTGTTGAAACCATTAAAACATGTTGGTTTATATTTTATATTAATACAATAAACTATGTGTCTTGTTTTAAAAGTGAAATAAGCCTTCTTTCCCTGTCTTTGACAGGTACTTATATGTACTTCATTCCAGACACACAGTTTCAAACTCTTGCAAATTTCTCAAGGTGTTTAAAATGTGCCATCATTTTCATATGCAAATTTCTTCCCTTTCCTATGTGAATTTAATGTAGAATTTAAATGGAGTGCTTTGACTGCACATCAGTTAAAATGTGAAAGCAGTGGTGTCAGCAAAAAAAGTGACAGCTTTGGTTTATGTTTCCAGAATGTATACAGGGAAAATGAATTACAGATCTCAGTGCACAATACAGTATTTGGATACAATCATAGAATCATAGAATAGTTAGGGTTGGAAAGAACCTTAAGATCATCCAGTTCCAACCCCCCTGCCATGGGCAGGGACATGATACAGTCCATCATATTTGAAAAATCATGGCAGTCAGGTGAAGTTCCAGATGACTGGAAAAAGGGAAACATAACTTCTATTTTCAAAAAGGGGAAAACGGAAGTCCCACTGAACTACAGAAAAGTCAGTGTAACCTCTGTGCATGGCAAAATCTTGGAGCAGATCCTCCTGGAAAGCACATGAAAAACAACGAGGTGGTTGGTGACAGTCAGCATGGCTTCACTAAGGGGAAATCCTGCCTAACCAATTTGATGGCCTTCTATGATGGGGCTGTAGAACTGATGGATAGGGGCAGAGCAGTTGACATTGTCTACCTGGACTCGTGCAAAGCGTTTGACACTGTCCCGCACTACATCCGTGAGGATGATCAGGGGCTGGAGCACATCCCGTATGAAGATAGGATGGGAAAGTTGGGGCTGTTTAGCCTGGAGAAGAGAAGCTGCGTGGAGACCTCATAGCAGCTTCCAGTGTCTGAAGGGGGCCGATAACAATGCTTGGGAGGGGCTCGATAGGACAAGGGATGATGGGCTGAGGTTTAAACAGGGCAAGTTTAGGTTAGATAAAAGGAAGAAGTTCTTTACTGTAAGGGTGGTAAGGCACTGGAATGTGTTGCCCAAGAAATTGTGAATGCTCTATCCCTGGTGGTGTTCAAGGCCAGATTGGATGGAGTCTTGGGTGACATGGTTTGTTGCATGATGTTCCTGCCCATGGCAGGCAATTGGAACTAAGTGATGTTAAGGTCCTTTCCAACCCTAACTATTCTATGATTCTATACCTGGTACCTTAGTAAGCAGATTGAGTACCGTTCCTGGTTTAGTTTTCTAGCAAAATAGGTTGCCAGCTGTGTTGCAGATATTCCATCTTACACCACACCAAAACAATATCAAGTCTTAATGTATTGTATATTCAAAGTAATGAATGTCTTCAAGATATTTTCAGTGTGTATATATGTGGGTTTTTTAAATTCCCAATGTTTAGTCTTTTGCAGTGAGTCTCTTGACCCATGGTTTTCTGTTACCAGTAAAACAGGACATTTTTGTTTATGTTACAGGTTTATGATGAAGAAAAGTCCCAAACAGTAGCAGCTTTTTCACCAATGCAATCTACTTCAAGGTCACCACTTTGCCCATATAAGCAATCCACAAAAAGTGCCTCTGATAATACCATGGAGAGTCATATGATGAGCAAAACCAAAAATTCTCTAAACCAACAAGGACTGCCTGAGCAAGATGAGCAAAAAGAAAATTGTAAGGTGCAGTAAATTGGTGGGGACTTCATCACAATTCAGAATAACGCATGATCAAAACACAGTTTGTGAAATGGCAGAACTACACAGAGGACACCATTTTCTCTTACCCAATGGTAAACAATAGGTGGGTTCTTCAGGGCTTGTTCTTGAATATTTACTAACACCAATAGTCACTCAAACTTACCGAATTATGAAGAAACAGCTGTAACTGAACTTCTGTAGAATTTTTGGTAAATGATTCTTCATAAATCTGTTAAAAAATTAAACTATGGAAAAAGTGGACTACATGTTGCCACATAGTTCATTGTTGTCATGTTTTCTGTGTGCCCAGGTTGATTTACAAATGGAAACTAAACTTACCGAAGTATCTTTAAAGATATTAGGTTCCAGGACAAATGAGGCAACCAGAACTGGATAATTCAAAATTAAGCAGTGATTTCATTTGTGAGTGAAAAACCATATACAAAATCAGGTATAAGGCAATTCAGTGCACAATTCCAGTGCACTGGTATCCCTTCTTCCAGATGGAATAACATTGTGCAAAGGGGGATGAGACCCAGTGTGAACGAACTTGGAGAGGAAATCTGTTTACCCTGAGACTAAGTGCCTACCAGTCTATGTCTTTGTACTTCCCAGTATGCATTGGCTTTGACTGTACCCAAATGTCTTACAACATTCGTCTTCACCTCTGCAGAATGGCCCTTGACCAGCCAGCAACCCTCAGCAAGCTGAGGGGAACACTATGAACCACAAAGGACACCTCAGCTCACTGTGCCTTGCTCTACCAGTAATGGCTGCCTGCTGATTCTCTTCAGGGCACCTTTTACCTTGACAACGCTTGGCCTCAAATGTGTCACTTCATATGAAAAGCTTTGCAGACAAGTTCCTGCTGTAATTAGGGTGGATGTGTTGGAGAAACTGTCAGGTGTCAAGAAATACCTGCATAAAACACTGTGAGTTAGGCCCTTTTCGTTCAAGCAAAATCCTATTTCAGATCCCCAAAGAAGGTAACACGCCCGGAAATAGCATTTAATATTCTGGTGTCAACAGCTTAAGAAAAAACTAACTCCATCTAGTTCATGATAGTGCATTTGATTTTCAGATGATTCATTACAAGTAAGCTCAGCTCAACCAGCTTGTACATGTGGATTTCAAAGGTCTAATTTGGCTTGCTCAATAGCATAGAGCAATCCTCTGAAAGAGAAAAGGGTGGCATCAACTAAATCAGTCATTACCCAACTGAACAGAAATTACTTTCCAGTCATTCATATTGCTTATGTTTGCCTGCCAAACCCAGGTATTAAGAAAATCAAGCTCCTGTACATGAGCAGTAGTGACCTAAGGCTCCAAATTGCGCAGCAGAGAGGCATTTTCACATTATTCTTCTATCAGAAAGATGTTTCTCCTTTCAACAAAAGTGGGTAATAATGTTTCTGCTTCTTAAAGAAGATTCCTTAGCTTAAAAGACAATACTTTCATTTCAAGTTGACCTTTCAAAGTGTAACAAGTGCTTCTCTAATGATACAAATATAAGGTTTTACTTGACTTATTTACATGCAAAGGAGCGTGGTTTTCTCTATTTACATACACACTATTATTCTGCCTTGCTTATAGCATTGTCTATTAGAATGCATTTTATGAGAAGAAATAATCTACTCAAATTGAAAAATCTTTTGAAGAAATTCAGCATTTGTCTCACGTCTAACAGTATATTCCAGCAAACAAGAACCTCACATACAAGCTATCCTTCAGTGACTAGATATAGCTACGGTTGTGATCAGTAGATCTTGTGGCTTTTTCTTAAACATCTCAAGTTGTTTGTTAACTAAAGCATTAGGTAATTTGAACAATTCTTATTGGCACTGTGCCTACAGGAATCTTCCAGGGCAACTGAAAGAGGCTCAACTTAAAGGATGGATTTTGATGGTTTCATCTTCTGTCAGTGTACCAACAAAGCTGGTCATCAAAGTTAAATTATTTCAGATAAGATTTGTGTCTTAAGGTAGAAGCACGGGTGTGAAAACACATTAGTAGCAAACAACAGCAAAAAAAAAAAAAAAAACCCAAACTGGTGTGATTTATTTGTCCCAGTGATTGTTCTATTTTAATCTCATGCCTTGAAAAGTGTCCCGCCTGGAGATGAGTGTGGAAAAAAACATCTATCTTTAGAAAGCTGCCTAATCTTAACCAGACAAATTTAAACAACTATGTTATAATAAGTAAATATTACTAGAAGAAAGGATTGAGGCTTTAGTAGTTACATATTTTCCTACTTTGCCATGTTTGTACTTTAGAAGCCTTTAGATTTCAGTAAGCATTTGTGTTTTGAAAGATTACAGTGCCTGTTATTTTCTAGTAACTAGTATGTACTGAAATACTTAGTTTTTGGCATAGGAGCTAATATAGGCTGATTTTGAAGAGATCTTGAGTTACTTTGTTTAATACTAAATCACTTGAATATAAGATTTCATATCCTACATCCTATTGCAAACTGATGAGACCACAGGTCACAGTTCATGTAGGGCTCTGAAAGGTATCAAAAACTCAATATGCAATCTCTCTGTAAATCAAAAAATCAAAGTGCCCCATCAGAATTCCTAGTGAGAGGATTGCATAGGATGTGTTTTCTCAGTGTCAGCTCTCTGTAACAAATAAAAGGACACTTGTCATCTGGCTTTGTGATTGTGAAAGTCTGTGTAAAGAAGTCTTTCTTGGTGCGCTGGTACACTGGTATTGTTCTTGGCAAGCTAACCCAATTGTTCCTATAGTGATGCTGTGTTATGTCACAGGAACATGCATTAGCTGGATCTCCTCTCCTTCCTTTTCCTGTTTGCACAAGGTTTGCATGGTAATTGGTGCAAAATCTAGCTTGTTCTCCTGGACTAATTTTGAATGCTTTTTGCAATGCCCAAAGTTAAAAGTTTAGAAGCATGTCATGGGAAAGCTGGTATCTGTTTGCCACATGCCCTTATAGCTGATGGAAGGATCTGGTTGGTTCATGATGTTCAGCTCTTTCTTCAGGCTTTGAACTATTCTTCTCCTTTTCACCTAGTAACGAAAGGAAAACATGAAAAGAGATTTGTTTAGCTGCTGCTTTTCCACAGTTATTATTAAGGAACGATATTTGAAGTGATCCCTCCTATGTCAGAATTTAAAGTGCTGCCAGGTCAGATCCTGCCCTGATTTCTGGAGCCCACTCAGCTGCAGAGTTGAACAGGAGTTCCCCAAGCCTTGAGCACAGGAATAGCACAAAAGTCTGGCCTGAGACAGCCCTGTGCTTTCCAGGTCATGACTACTGTCTCACCAACTACCATTAGGGTAGAGTTTGTACAGAATCTTTAAAAATTAATCCTTAGTAGGAGAAATGCCACTTATCAAATTATGGGCCTGTGCTTCTTTCCCAAGTATCGGCTTCCAGAAGGTGCTGCCATCACTAATTTTGCTGGCTCAGAGCAAGCTCACTCAGAAGAGTCTGCCAGTCCAGTAACAACCAGTGGCACAGAAGGACGGAGCTGAAAGAAGAGACACGTTCTTGCTATCCAGTTCGCTAATCTTGTTGATGTGCCCAGTGATTGATGCAAATGCATGTACTTTAAAGAGAGGAATCAAAACACCACGTGGAGCAGTCGTGAATCCAAATCTGTTGAGTCACAGGCATGTGTATTGAACAATAATGCTGTATTGCCCTAAAACCTTGACAGAGAAGTGCAACACACACCTAATGGGGATTTTCTTTGTACTCGTCGTGGTTTAAGCTCGGTTAGTACTTGGAACCTAGGACAGTACCATACATTGCAAATGAGTTCCTTTTAGACAAGGAAACACAGCTGAACGGCATAAACACTCTATAGTAGGGAAAGTAGTGTCACTCCATGGCCCAAGTGTCACCCCTGTGTTCCTGCTTTTGATGTTTCAGGTGTCTGACCTTTAAAATGACTCCAGCTCCCCCTGCTTTTACTAGCTCATCCTAAATAGCCACAAGTTCCAAAAGGCAGAAGTTTTCTACAGAAAACAGAAACTGAAAAAAGCTGTTTGAAATTTGTAAAGCTATTGACACCTGAATACATGGTGAACTCGTGTGAAAGCAGATATGGCTTAGAAATGGCAGTATGGCATAGAAATGGCAGTATTCAAAAGCAATGTTGTGGATTTGTTGAATAGACTAAGTATATAGTTCTAGTGACAGGAGATAGGCGTATCTCCTCTGTTATATATATATTTGTGTGTGTGCATGTTCTCTGGCACACTTTTAGGCACACCCAAGCACTTCTGTTGGTAGAGTTCAGAAACTGTATGGAGCTTAGAAAAATATGGTGTAGCTATAAACCAGATCTGTTTAGCAGATTTCAATGCAGCTGGCTTGAACAATTCAGCTGCTGGAATACTGAAGTGAGTGCACTGAAGGGTGCACAGAAACACCAGCAGTTTTCTGTAGTTTGCTTTTCTGCTACTTCATAAAACAGGTGAAAGCTTAGTGAGAATCTGCTTTCAGATGTTTCAGGGCTCCTTTATTTCAGAGGCCTGCGGGGTTTCTCATGTAATGAAATGCAGTGTCAATGCATTTGGCATTGTGAAGGAAGATTGACTTTTTCACGAAGTCTGTGTATCCACATCAGATTACAGATGTGTTTTGGTTTTAGAGGCAAAATGCGGGAGTGGGATATCATTGATTGTGGCTGGGGACTGCTTTGATTTTTTTCGCTGTAGAGAAAGGGAAATGTTCTGTATTGTTTTGATCTCATGCTGAAAAATAACCTGTTTTCAGTACCGTTGTTGATACTTAAAAGTACGTGTGGCTTCAGTCATTGGCTGGCACTGAGCGATCGAAGATTTTAGTTCTCCTGAGGAGCAGTTTGCATCCTTTTTAATTAACTTAGAGTCAGATCATAGAGGCTGAAAGTACTAATGGAAATGACCGATACTCTGTCCTCTTGGATTTTTTTTTTCTTGTCAATTCCTTGTGAGAAATTACAGAGAGAAAGAATCTGTGTTGTGATTCCAAGATCTTCTACTTGGTTAAGTGCTTGTTTAAATTGGTTAGCTGCTCTTTTACTTCTTTTTATTTGTTTGGTGTCTGGCTTCTGATATTATCTTCAAATTAACAACTTATCTGCTAAACCAGCCTATTATATGTAGAGATATTGACCTATATCAAAGAATCTGAATAATAACCTCCCATTAACTCCACATCCTCTTAGACATTGTTTTTAGCATGAATGGGAGGGTACCATATGGTTGGTTTGTTCAGGTGTCTTGGTCCCTATTGCTGGTTTCTTCGATAGAGCAGGATACTGCCTGCTGTGTAAGCATCACTTAAATGTGCTGAAATGACAGGGGGGGAAATGGAAGGTTATTGAATCAGCTGTAGGAAAGAGAACGGTGCTGGAATAGCCGTGTTCCATACTCGGTCAACTGGAAAAGGGATGTACCGAACCCGGAGCTCTAACAAAGGACAGCAAGTGTTAATGGAGATTCCTCCTCCACTTGTTTCTTATCCCATATCTCTTCACAGCAGTGTGGGATTTTACAGGCATTTTCAAGGCAAGGCTCCCAGTTTCAGCCACCACAGTTGCTATTTCTGCATTGCTGCCTAGGGTACATTGTAAAAACCAAAGTGATTGCTGGCTTGGTGTAGCAGGCAGGAGGATTCCACACATTCATATCGTCCCTGTGGTACGCTGGAGATACTTCTATAAATTCAGTAATGTAGCTATGATTATTCTTCTCCTCACCTCTCAATTAACCAGTACTGCACATATTGTTCCCTGTCAAATAGCTTATTTCGTCAGATGCCAGAGAGCAGTGTTGTTCTCTTTTCAAATTGCTGGTTTGATTTCTGGCAGTACTTGATTGCTTTAAAATGTGCTTTCTGCATCCATTTTCCTCAATACTTAATTAACTGGAGAAAAAGCCTGAAATGAAGTTTCAGTTCAGTAGGTGTTTCACTTTTGTCCCCACTATCTCATTCATTTATTTTCCTTAGCTCACTCTAGTCACAGGGACTTTATTTTTCATTTGCAAGAAATTCTGCAGTCCAGGTTATCAATTTTTATAGCTAAATCTCCCTGGAAAAGGCATCCCATGCTGGGAGGAGACACAGAGGCAAGGCTGAAGAAGAGGTAAGAAAAGCAATCCAATATCAAACCAAAACTGCAGTGGGCGTAGGTAAGCAAAACAGCTGGTCATTTATTCAGCCAACGATGGCAAAAGGCTGTGTTCAAAACCCATGTAGATGAGGCCCTTAGTGGTTTTAGTGGTGGCCTTGGCAGTGCTGGGGTAAAGGTCTTACTTGATCATAAAGGTCTTTTCCAGCCGAGTTGATTCTATGATTCTATGTGCCTCAAACTGCTGCAGTAACATCACGAGAGGGGTTACTCAGGAGTCACAATACATTACAAGAACAGTCTTGAACTTTGCAGTGAAGAGTTTAGTTTTAGCATTGTAAATGCAATTTTCATCTATGCTAAATACCAGACAAATTTAAAAGCAAGCACTGCTTTACAAGATTGCAGCTATTACAGCACTAGCAATGCTTGAGCAACATCTGTGGTGCTTCTGCGCCTGTAGAGGAATATCTTTAGGCATCTGCAGTGCAGGTAACTGCTTGAAAGCACTTGGCTGTCCCCTTCATCCCTCTTCGCTCAGTGTGACCTCTTCTGTTTTAAGTGAGAAGCCTGTGGGAAGCAGTAAGCTACCAAGGAGCAGAGCTCCACAAAACATGTTGCATAAGGTAGCAGCAAATTTACCTTTTCTTTGTAAAAATAATGTGGAAAACTGCTACTAAATCATAGCCTGGACTCAAATGTTATGCCTACCAAGTAAGATACCAGTTCGATGTTCCAGAATTCATTGGAGCAAAATGGGTTGCTTTTTTTTCTCTAAAAACCCCATTTCCTTGTGACACCATGTGTTTATCTATTTCAGCCTTGCAAAGAGCCATAAGCTGCATACATAGATGATCCACTACAGTTGTCATGGGAGACAGGAAAATGGTGATGAAATATGTGGTCCACAGGTTGAATTCCAGCTGTTAGTAACCAGTTGAACACTTCACCTATCTGAGAGGCAGGTGATTGCACAATGGACCTGACCAGTGTGGGCAGACTTGCTCAAGACTAGGGAAATGATTAATATTACATTATGAATGAATCCAGTAGAAAATGGATTATGGGTTAATCAATTAGGATTACTAGAGCGCCCCCAAGGAATTCTACTTTATTAAGAGGTGATAATTATGACAGCCTGTCTTTGATACATGGGTATTCATGACATAAAATGGAGTCTAGAACCTGTCATGTAGAAAGGGCAAAAGGTGGGCAGATTTTGAGAAACCTACTGGGAAAATCTTAAAACTCCAGTTCAGTTTAAAGGTCTCTACAATGGATATTGAATCTGAAACACTTTAACAGAAAATGAGTTGTTCTTGTTGAAACATATTAAGGACAATGGAAAACGGAGCTGGAAACCAATAACAATCAGTGCTTCAAAAGAATCACTTTTCTAGTTCAGTATTATATTAGTTCTGAACACTAGACTAGTGCTCAGGACATAAATAATCCAAACTCCTTGTGCTAGGGATTTCTGTGTAAAAAAATATTCTTTGATAGAATGACAGATGAGATTTGCAATCTTCAGTGTCAGGGCTTTTGTTTTTGAGAAGTTTCTGGCCTTAATAGACATTAAGAAATGCCCAAGAACAGTGAAAAGAACAACTTTGAAACCTCTTCCATTGCTCTAAATCAATTCTTGTAATAATTTCTGCAGTAATTTAAAAGTCATTAAAATCTGTCTGCAAGGCCGCTCTTTGTAAATATTATAGGGTAATTTTCTATCTTCGCTGCTCTGTTTGGCTGAGTTGACTGCTAAAGCAAACCTTCACCAAAAGGGAAAAATCCAGTACAGAGCCAAGGCTATGGAAGGCTGAGGACTCTGAGAGCTTGTGGCCGGACCTGCACAATGCTGAGCTAGCAGATTTGATCTGTGCTCTAACTATGTGACTGTCACCTTTTCCTTTCTTTTCCCCTCTGGATCTCATTTGAAGCTTGCTGATGTACAACTAAAGCATGGTCGGGGTCAGGCTTGGTTTCAGTGCTGAAGTAACCAAAACTGTAAGGTATGCAGGTGCAAAGACTATGTTGTTGTCATCTGTCTATATTTCATAGAATCACAGAATGGTTTGAGTTGGAAAGGACCTTAAGATCATCCAGTTCCAACCACCTGCCATGGGCAGGGACTTCTCACGCTAGACCATGTCACCCAACACTCTGTCCAGCCCAGCCTTGAACACTGCCAGCGATGGAGCATTCACCACTTCCCTGGGCAACCCATTTCAGTGCCTCACCAGCCTTACGGTAAAGAACTTCTTCCTTATATCTAAACTGAACTTCCTCTGTTTACTTTTAAACCCCTTGTCCTATTGCTACAGTCCCTGTTTCCCAGTTGTCTCCACATATGGAAAGCCTGGTTTACACAGGAAGGTACCTGTGTACTAGCAGAATCATAAAATCATAGAATAGTTAGGGTTGGAAAGGACCTTAATATCATCTAGCTCCCCCGCTATTTGCCACTGCACTTACAACTGAATGTGCTTATGGAATGGGAAGAACCAGAGCAACTTTTCAGTCTATTTGACTGTGCAGTATGTACTGCCAGAGCAGGCAGTGAAAAGAGTATATTTGAAACTTAGACAAAATTTAAGACACTGAGATGAAACTATTCACACTGGAACTTCTATAAATATTAGGCATGCCACTTTGCCAGAATTAAAGATTCCTTCTTTAAGTCCCATGCAGAAGAGAACTCGTTTCACAGGACATTCCCCCTTCCGCTTATGATGGGGCCATTGGGTCAGTACTGGTTTGGAAGAAGTTTCCACATACCAGCTCACTGATGTTTTCTTGTGAGAAGAATAAACTTTGGGCCTTGTGCTCATCTCAGAGCAGTCATTTTCATTTTTACTGGTTTACTTTCAAAACTTTCCCATGTGCAGTATCTAATTATGGTACATTACAAAAACCTGCGTTTCAATGATACCAGTGCAGAGTGCTGAAAGGGACTGTTGGTAAATTGCTTCTGCACTTTGATGATTAAGCCAGTAATTATTGCATTAGCAATCTAAATCACTCTTTTCAGCTGACATATCTCCTCCTAAGGCAATCCCAGGAGATGTGATGGGCTAAGTAGAAAGGATATGGCACTGGAAGAAGGGAAGAGCAAAGAACATGCAGGAGATAGTGCCAGGGATTAAGTGGAGGTGCTTTCTCCTGTGTCTGCTTCAGTGTGACTCAGGGTAGTGCTGGGGTGTGGCACGTCAAAAAGGATTTATTTTTTTCCTTAGAAATGTAAAAATAGATCTTTCCATTAGTGGCTATGGAAGACCCTGTGACACTTCCTGCCAGGTCTTATCACTGAGGTTATGCTCACACAGTAATCAAAGCAAATGGTTTTATTAGGTTGAGCAGATATTTTGAAAGTGCATGTAGGGATGGGACAAGGGGGAATGGCTTTAACTTGCCAGAGGGGAGATGGAGATGAGCTCTTAGGTAGAAGCTCTTCCCTGTGAGGGTGCTGAGGCTCTGGCACAGGGTGCCCAGAGAAGCTGTGGCTGCCCCATCCCTGGCAGTGTTCAAGGCCAGGTTGGACACAGGGGCTTGGAGCAACTGCTCCAGTGGAAGGTGTCCCTGCCCATGGCAGGGGATTGGAGCGGGATCATCTCTAAAGTCCCAACCCAAACCAGTCTGTGGTTCTCTGAGTAAGATGCCCTTTCAGCTTTCACACCACTGTGCCATTCAGCTGCCCATGCTGTTCCATGTTCCTGTCTTGAAATGTCTGGTAACAAAGCTGGGTGTGTTACCAAGCACCTCTCCCTCACCTGAGGTAAGTGTTTTGGTGTCTTTACACTGCATTTTTTGCAAATGAGCGCTTTAGGATCCTCCTAAAAGTGAAGGCATAAAGCAAATTTCAGACACTACTTTGCATCTTCAGGAGCTTCCATCTTTATATGATAAAACTTCAGGAAATAATCTACTTGGAGCTGTTTGCTCCCTGGAAGATAGATGGGCACCAGATCCTGAACCCCTGCAGTGTTGGTTTCCCATCAGTGTCCTGAAATGATGCACTTACAGACCCATTTCAGAGGCTATTTCAAGCCCAGAAGTGATATTTTTCTGCTCTCCAGGATTCAAAGAGCTATGCTTTCGCCTGTACCTCTTAGCAAGAACCAGCATGGGTTTTTCTTTTTAAGGAAATATTTCTCATGGAATTGATAGCTTCTTGAACTGCATCTGAGTATGGATCAGGGTTTGAGCTCACTATTATGTACAATTATCACCCTTGCACTTCTAAACGTGTGTTTTATACCTGCTGTTGGATTTGAGCAAGTGGCTAGATAAGAACATTTTTACACGCTTTCCTGCAAGGAAACCAATTCCTTACCACTACCATTTCACTGTTTGCTCTGTGGGAATTTGTTATAGAAAATGCAGTTTCTTACTAAGTGTGTTGAAAAGTAATACAGTTCTAAAACATTGGGCCTCTGGGACTGGGTAGGTGAAAGGAGCCCTCAGCTGAAGATTTCTAAGCAGAATGCAGTCTGCAGAGGTAGTAAACTAGTGTGAACAGAAGAAATAAATCTTGATGGGAGCAGTGGTGCATGCTTTCTCCTGGGCACGCTATTTGAAATGGCATGTTTTAAAGCAAAGCAAATTGCTTCTCAGGTATACCTGATGAACCAGATTGAAAATTGCCTTGGGCTGGAGTCCAGTGAAAGAACTGCCCTCTCTGGCCCTATTTTACACCAATAACTATGCCATATAGTTACCTAGAGCATAGCATCAAAGGTGAAGGTGTTGGTCTTTTTAACAGGCTCTTGTCTTTGAGGCACTGTCCTTTCCTCTATGTGTTTCCTATATTCTTTTCTCTCTCCTTCATGGTTATGCAGTTACTTCCCTCCAAACAGGGGAATTAGGCAATTAACTGCTTTCTTCTTCCCCTCTGTCACCATGTAACAACCTATTGAGTGTATAACCTTCTCCCTGGAAGGGTGATGGTGCTACGCTCTTGAAGCTGGAGAAGAGGCTATAGGTACTACAGCCACAAATTCCCTGGTAAGAGGTAAGGACTGATTGGCTGAACATGGGCATTGGGTCAGGCAATGCAGTTGCAGGGATTTAAGCACCCTCATGATGCATGAAGTGGCAGTAGACCAGAGTGGAGGTTGTTTTGGGGAGCAGATCTCAGACACTATGCTGGAGTAAATGTCAGCAGGAATTTGGAGAGGGGTGTTGGTTTTGGATAGAAAGCACACAGAAGAGCAGAGCCCAGAGAAGGAATCACCCAAATAACAAGCTGGAAGGCATCCAGCATGGGTAAAAAAGAAGAACTCCAAACAAAACACTGTAAAGACCTTGACAAATGTTTCCATCTCTTATTTTGTCTGTGTGGTCCAGAAAGCAGTGATAGTGAATTAAAAGTATTTGGTTTGAAGACAACAAAATGAAAGAGAGAAATGTATTATTTGTAGGACAAAAAGTCCACTCGCTCTGGAATTCCTTTCCAGCCCTTGGCCAATTCACTTTTAAAGGTCTCAAAGTGATTCAACTTCCATCACTTCTCTTATGGGAACTGTGCCTGTTCTAATAAATTGCCCACAAGCTTCTCCTGGCACAGGTTACTCTTATACTACTCAGTTAATCTCTTCAAAGGATGCTGCTTTCTCCTGTGCATGCTACATCCTTCTAATAAACAGAGGCAATTTTGGTCTTCTTCCTTTCATCGTTGCATGACTAAACATGCAAATTAGTGGTTTAAAAAATACTTAAAATCTGTTCTTGGCCAATTAATTTTACTCCTCTTTGGTGAATTTCTTTAAGTCTTCAGACAGTATTTTTGGAGAGGAAAATGGGGCGCTTAAGCTCTCCTAAGGTGAAGAACAATACTTTGGAATATATCAAATATGTTGCAACAGGATATGCTAAAACTCCACTACTGTTTACAAACTTATCCTTCTGGAAAGAATCCAGGATCTTCAGTCTCCTGCTAAAGGATTCTCAGCTTTGTTTCTGAGGCACTGAAAGCCTTGCAAGAGTTGACCTTACAAACATGCTCAGCATCCCCTAGTCAGCTGTAAATTGCATATCCTCAAACTGAATTGCATTGCTGACTTCTCTCCCACAAAACTGATTTAAAATTCACTAATTTCACATCAGATTATTCCTCAAACACTTTGCCACCTACTGACTGTCAGTCTGACCAGCATCTAAACAGATACCAAAACACCATCTCTCTCCTAATCGTGGTGCTTTGAAAGACCAAATAACCTTCTGCATCCTAATTATCTTACAATTCCTTTGATGGCTATTTACATGTCATGCAAAGCACACGTGTAACTTCCACATGGCTGGTGTTGAAGAAAGTACAATTCTAACTGGCAGCATTCCGAAGTTGCAGAAACAAATAAGCAAAGGTAGCCCATTTAAAAGCCTCACTATGCCAGTTCCTCAGAAATGTTCCCACCTGAATCTGCTGCAGCAATATGAGCTTTAGAATGCAAAGTCCAAATGCCTGCCCACCATCAAACCGAATGAAATGACTTTTTGTATAGAGGCCTTTGAAGTCAGATCTGGAGGAGGTCTCAAGCATCAAATCCTTCTCAAGGCTACAATTGGCAGCCTAACTCCTTGCAGGACATTGGAGAAGTGTGGGATGGAACAGAACCAAGCCCTGTGCACTGGACAGGGACCCTCTGACAAGCAGTTGGCAGGCAATGCATGTGGAAGGCTGCGACTAAACTCTTGAACCCTCTGTGGATCTTGCGGTTCTGTTCCAGGCCCTTAGGAATGTGTTTTCCTTTCTTGTTTTTTCCTTTACTACAAGTACTGTAAAGAAGAAAGAATTTACATTTCATGGGCTTTGACCAGTCTGGGATAACAGCAATAACAATACCACCACTAATACCATCTTCTCCGTGAATGACTTTCAAAAGGAAAACAGCATGTTCTTTCTGATTTTAATAAGAGCAGTTGTAAGCCCAGCTCTAAGATCTGGATTAAAACAGGTAGAGGTGCTTTTGCTCATCCTAGATAAGATGCCAGAATTGAAGAGTAGACAGGACTGTGGCTGTGTATATGTGCCTGGCATTTCCTATTGTCTGTCCATAGGCTGCTTCCTTCTCAGCAGGTGAGGTGTTCAGATTAGCATTTTGAGTCGTATAATTCTCAGCAAGCACCACATAACAGGAGCCTTAATGTTGAACTTAGAGCTTTTGCACTCTGCTCTGGTGACCAATCTCGTAAAAGCAAGTTATTAAAACCTAAGGTCTTCTTACTGGATCTAGTCACAGCCAACAAGTCTCTCCTTCTGGTCTACTCTAGAACATAGCAGTCACAGCAAAAAAAGTGCAGCAACAAACATTCTTTGTAAACAGGTTTTACGTAATTAAAGCCATTCTGCATGTTAAGTACATTATCTGTCTTTTAGAAACCTAATTAGACTAATAGACAAAAATGTACTGAAGAAATCTCTCTTTACCAGTCCTTCATGGAAAACATGCTTACTGCTGCTTTTGAAGAATGAGTTTCTCCTCACCTTGTCTTAAAATTGCACGGCAGTCAATCTGCCACAAATTGTTGCTCAGCATTGATATACAACATTTCTACTGAAGGTGACAGAATAGTTAATAATAGATGTTTTTTGCTCACCTCATCAAGGTTATGCCTCTTGCTTTTAATGTGCATTTGAAATGCATCTTCTAATGCCCTTAAAAAAAGAATGAAAAGCAATGTCGCTGCAAAACAGGGATTATTCAAAGGCCACGTACTTCCAAATGAAAACGATCACTCAGCCTGTCTTTCACATCACTCAAAATACATCCCAACTTTTCACTTTTGCCCTGTCCCTATTGTACCTGCCATTAGATTTAAAAAAAAACATTCTTAAACATTTGAAGGTTGTTGAATATTCTCATTGCAAGTGCAAGCAGTTGGACAGGAGCTGTGTCTCACCTATACAATTTCAATTTCCTCTTCCACAGTCAATACAAATATAAGAGTATTAGTGCTCTTCATTCCCCTCTGCATTTTGGTGGGGCCTAAATCTTGCTGTTGTCAAGCACTGTCCCATCATGTTCGCTGGGTGTAAATTCTGAGGATACTGGACAGTACTGCAAGCAGCTTCCTAGATTCATGTATAGTAGTTGTTCCTTTGACTGAGATACTGAGGACTTTAAATTTCCTCTAGCCTATACTTTGTAGACCTCTGAAGGTCATTTGCACTGTCTCTGCTTTTTGGCTTCCTTCTAAGGGAACCACCGAAGGCTGAACTTCCTACTTTTGTTAACTAGGTGTACCACGGAAAGAGAGATGCTTTCAGAAAGTGCTCTCAATATCCTTTCTTAATGGTATATGACCAGCTGCAAGCAAAAAACGTGCTCATAGTGATGAGCATCAGTAAAAATAAAGAGCTGAGTAGGAAAATGAGGTCTCCAGGTTCTAAAATCATAACTCAGGTAAATATAACCCAATAGTTGCATTTTCGGGCAATCGTAAAAGCTGAAAATACCTGCAGTGAGCTGGAGGGCTCAGCAGAGCTGTTTTGGCTCTATATTGTATATTTTAATTGGGAGGGCATTTATGATTTTGTCAGTAGAGTAACTGGCCTAAATAAATGGAGATTTTAAAATATGTCTATCACATTAATCCAAAAGCAAATTAGCTAAAGCCATTATTTGTGTCTTTTCTAATCTGTCACTAAATCTACTTAGAAATTCAACTTCTGATTGGAGACGAAAGGCTACTATTGATTGCTCGCTTTTATTCTGCAGAGAAATCAAGTTGT
This sequence comes from Psilopsiagon aymara, assembly GCA_024733675.1. NCBI lineage: Eukaryota > Metazoa > Chordata > Aves > Psittaciformes > Psittacidae > Psilopsiagon > Psilopsiagon aymara. The sequence goes on from JANRGW010007303.1 coordinate 34,279, forward strand.
TATTAGAGACTACCTAAGAAAACAATGGGTGAGTTTTAATAACCTTTGGTTTCGAGGGAAGAGTGCACAGCATCTAAACAACCTCCATCTAAAGTCAACAGAGCAGTCCTTTCACCTTACAAGCCTGAGCATGGACATCTTAGTGCCCCACTGTGTTATGAGTTGGGCTGAACGTGGAACATGAGTCACATCATCCAGGTACGAGTTTGTGTTCTCTCATTTGGTTTTCATTATCTAGAGACAAAACCCCTTAATTTTCTGAAGGATGCTAATCCTGTTAATAGGGAGGCTGGCACACAAGAGGGTTTTAGGGGTTTATTTTAATGTTATCTTCTTGTTAGCTGTATGTATGGGCAGGCATGATACTTGGCAACCTTTAAAATGTGTGGTGAGTCAGTGTTTTTCAAATCTACTCATGTTTCTCCCAGTGTAACCAGAAAAATCATGTCTAATTTGTGCTTTGAAGTTGGAAAGCTGCTTCAGAAGGAAGAGGAAAACTATTACCTTTAACTGACTGCTCAGAAAACAAACTAATCACTTGTATTAATGGCCACTTCAAAAAAAAAAAAAAAAAAAACCAACATTTGAAAGAGCCTTAGGGATTTTAACTGAAATCCTCTAGATTGAAAGGGAAGTATCTCGGTTTGGTGTCAGACTGAGCTTGATTGATTTCAGGGGGTTAGCACCTCTCCAGCATCAAAGCACAGCACTTGGCAAAGGCTGAAATCTTAAACACTGGGGTTAAAACCTCTGTCACAGGAAGAGTTTCTCTCATTTAGGATGCAGGCTAGGAAATGGCATAGGAAAGGAACACACACTTATAAGTCCACAATCTGACCTGTGGTTTATCACAGCTCTCTAAGCATTAGAGATGCCATAGATTTCAATTAGAAATAGCAGTGTCAGGTGGTGCACATGTGTAACAGTATCTCATGACCAGAACATGAAACCAGAAAAGGATGCTGCAGCTAGTCACCAGCAGCACTGCTTGCATTTGGCGCTAGTCTTTACGTCTTGATCATTAACTTGATAGTGTATACATCCTTAAGAAAGCAATTATTGCATTTATTCATTTTGCTCTTATAGGAGGGAGGAAGAAGTCTAAATCATAGAGTCATAGAGTCATAGAATCATAGAATAGTTAGGGTTGGAAAGGACCTTAAGATCATCCAGTTCCAACCCCCCTGCCATGGGCAG
>JANRGW010007306.1:0-11960 GCA_024733675.1 Psilopsiagon aymara
AACATTTTCCACCAAAGACATCATTCTCCTCGCCCTTGAAAGTAACTTTCAAAAAGCAACTGTACTGTTTCTTCAGTGCCCTAAAGACATCTAGTAAAAAATACAAAACATACTTGGGGTTCTCTGTTGAAAAATGGGGGCAAACAGGGGAAAACATGCAGCCTTTGAGTCAGCCTTTGTTGGTTCAGCTTACCCAAGCACCTAATGAGACATTCTAGAATAGCAGAAGCCAATCCCCCAAATAAGTTTCTTGGTTAGCTCACAGGCAGAATATTTGCCAAGACTAAAATTATACATTCCTGCCTTAAACTGATAGTGCAATATAATTCATGGATCTGCTGCACTTCTGTCTGACAAATGCTGGTGAGAGACTGTTCAGTTTGATTTGGAGAGGGTTGCTATTACCCTGCCTTGCTTAATAAAGTGTATGTGGCAGCGAAGACAAAGAAATTGTGTCAATGTCATGCCCCATAAAATGCAAAAAAGAAGGTGGCCAATACTGAACGGGGGTACCAGACAATTTGATTTCTCTTTTTTTCTGTAATGAGTTTCAGTGTCTATGTGGGAATTAAAAAAAAAATAAAACAACAAAAAAATCCAAACCAAACCCCACAAATTCCCAGAGGCATCTAGTTAAATATTCCCTTCACCTCCTCCTCCTTATTCATTCGCTCCTTTTCTTTCAATGGGCAGGGTCCCATGGCGACCATCGTGGAAGACAAGCATCCTCTTCAGCAGCCGCACCTCGCCATAGCAACCGTCACGTCAGCGTCGGCAGCCAAACCCCGCAGCGAGCCGAGGGGCGGCCCTGCCCCCGGGGCTGCCCTCCCCTACCCCCTAGGGCCTTGCGGCGGGGAGAACTGGGACCGGGTAGGGAAAGGGGCTCTACAGGGAGCCCCGCCGCTATGGGGTGGAGGGGACCGGACACGACACCTCCCGGCGCCCGCCCCGTCGGGTCCCGGGCAGCGCGCCGCTGTCCGTGGTGCTGACGGGCCCAGCTCTGCCGAGCACCGACGGGGCGGAGGGCTGGCACCCCTCGGGGAGAGGGAAGAAGAGAGAGGAGGAAACGGGCTTCTGAGGAGGTCCTGGGGCGTCTGGGTGCTGAGGAGGGACAGCCACATGATCTGCATCCCACATGATACATAAAGAAACCAGTGGCAGCAGCCAGCCCTGCAAAACGTCATTTTTTCCTCCGTCAAAGAAGAGGGGTAGAATACCCCATCCCTCCCCCTCAGCCAGATTCACAGCTATCCGGGAAGAGGCAGGCACAGATGTGAACATACTGCATGCTTTCCAGTATGATTGGCACCTGCTCAGAGATGCCTCCACTTGGGATAACAAGCAGAGAAAGGACGAGATCGGCGCCCCTGGAATTACGCTTTGGAGCAGGTATGTGGATGGATAGGTGCTGTGATGAAGAGTGCTGTGGCTAAAGGGACAGCTCTCTTTGCAGAGGTGATCTTTTCCAGTAATTTACCTTCTTATATTTACCTACTTGCGCACAAAATCCTTGGGGTTTAGCAAAGAGGACTCATTCCTCATGAGCAAATGCCCTGCAGGGCTTGAATTTTAAGCTGATTCTGCTGAAAGCAGAGAAGTGTGTAGAATTACTGCAGAATAAATGTCTATATTTTCTGGACAAATCTACATTGTGAGCAATCTATATTCATTATTTTTAAATTATGCCACTTATTTGTCTTAAATAGGTCCCCTGACATGACCAGTTTGCTGAAAGCAGAAAATTACTTTAACTGAGATGGAGCAGACCAATCTGCCCATCTGTTTTTTCCCTGTCTCTAGACACATTCAAACAGCTTCTTCCTTCCTGGTGTTGCTGTGCTGAAACATATGCTTTTGAATTATTCAGTCATTAATTTGAACTCATCCTTTCTGAAAGCCTTGTCTCCCTTCTTTTCTGCGGGGTTGGGGGGAGTGCCTGGATGCAGCTACTTAGGGCAACACCACAGGCATAGTAATCTTTCTTATCTGTAGCCCACAGAGGCAAGAAGATGTTTCTGGTTTTGCTAATTCAGGCATATACTCTCTAAGAATGCACTGAAATATTTTTCATTCACCCAGCTGGCTTCTGGCATGTCAAGCAGTATGTTGGCTGCATGGAGTAACGGAGAAGTAAAACTGCCTTCTGCTTTCAAAAAGCCATTTGTGTGTATGAGGCAGGATTCACAACCGGTTCTTTCTGGCAAAGGTTTTTAAATGTGGTTCTTAAAGATTTGTTGTTAAAGCCACTGTTAATGGCTTAAACAAGTGGCTTGGTTTGCAGGAAAATTGTGTGCCAACCCAGAGACATCCTTGAAAGCTGATCTTTATTTGGGTGTCTTTGGATTTTTAGAAGCTTGATTTGTGGGTTTATTTTAAACATTCTGGTCTTGGATGAGTCAGTTAGGAGACGAATTTCTATACCTCAGGCACATTTAGGGAGCTCTGCTCCTTAGCTTAAAGTAAGAGCTTGCAGATTCTTACTCCCCCACAGGTCTCCTGTGAAGCCTCTATTTGCAAAGCTGTGCAATGCAATTCCCCCATCTGGGTCACACCATATGATCTCCATCTGCATTTTCCTTTGCAGCCCCACCAGTCATCTCTCCTCAGGTGTTTAGCAATCTATGGAGCGATTTCAAACAGATGATGCAGAATAGCCCCTAATATCCTCAGTCTGCTCCCCCTCCCCACTACAAACACAGTTCTCCATCACCAAAACATGCAGCGCTTGTGTGTTTGGGATTCCTCCATTCCAGCAGCTTCCATCATTCCCTGAACTTCCCCTCTGACAGGCAGCCAAAACAGTTCTTGCCACTGGCACCCTTCCCAAGAAGACATCTCCAGTTCAGCGGTTATCAGCAGGCCAGCACCTTGCCCCAGTGGCTTTTCCTACCTTGTTTTTGTCCACCCTATGCCTAACTAAGCTGAAACATCCATTCCAACAAACATCTCTTCATCACACATTTCCAGCCTAACTATGCCTTTTCCAGCCCTCGTGGCTTCTCCAGGAAACTTAATGTAGGAAAACTATGGAATGCTCTCACTGATGGCCATATCCTCTGACATGAGAACACTCTTCTACTGCTCATACAGGTCTCTTTCTCTTATTCCTATCAGATAAGTCCTCCTGGCAGCATCTTAAGATCTCTGGCAACTCTATCCCTAGCATGATTATTAGTCACCAGTGCTATCCCACTTTCTGTCACTATGGCTTGCACAGGTGACCTGTGTCTTGTGAGCACTAGATCCAAGTTACTGAGAAGGGTCAGGAACCATATGACAGGGACTCTTAGATCCCAGCACAATTGTTTGCACCAGTGCAAAAATTCTGTTACCATATTAACTTCTTGTGTTCTGAAAAACAGTTTTCACAAGACTTAATATCAAGAATTGTTACATGACATCTTCATGTAGAAGGAACAAAAAATCCCCACACTTAATGTTCTCCTAGGATGACAACTTGTGCTTATTGCTACTGAGAGGGTGAGCTAAGCTGACAGAGTCCTCACTGAAGCTGCTGGCATGTTTTTCCTGTGGGGGAGAGGACAGTCAGCAGGGAGGGGGTGAGAATTGCCAAGAGATGGGCAGAGAAATCAGCCAAGTGTGAGATTCACCACAGCTTATCTGTCAACACCCACCATGGCAAACCAGCCCTGGTTAGCACTGTGCTCCTCACATCAAGCAGAAAAGCATGCTGTGCTGTGGGCAGGACCTGGTGTTGCCAAAAAATAGTGTAAGTGTGTGGGAGAGAGCATCTATTTTTTTCACCTCTGAATCAGGAAAGGGTCCAACCCAACTGTGTCCAAGGACAGACTCAATCCCTATTAAGTAGGCAAGCAACATGCACAGGTGTATTTCAAGCTCCTCCACACTCTCCTTGGACAAAATCAGTGGGTGAGAATCTACCTTGAGAGCAGAGTTGGAAATTAGGTCAGTCCCTCTTCTCTTTGTTCCCACTTTTTCATGCCCCTACAGTTACACTGGGTAGATCTGGGTTTTGCTTTCATTTTTAGAACAGCCCTAATCTAGAGTTTTACTACTAGTCAGTAGTAGTAATACTAATAGTAACTACTAGGATGATAGAAAAAAGTCTGAGACGTGATAAAAGTCTGAGACACTTAAAACTCTGTGGGTCGTTCCTTTGGTGAAGAAAAGCTACATCTACAAGAGGCCCATAACCACTGTGCGCCTGTTTGTAAACAGTGTGTTGTGCTCATGCTCGTGAAGCAGCAGACAGAGCCCTGTGCTGTGTGTCTCTCTTACGATTAGCCAGACCATGCAGTGAGCAAGAGTAGAGGAGATAGATTGAAGAAACAGACAGTCCAAAGGTCATTACAAACCCAACAATTTATTTGGCATAGCCCAAGGTCTGTGGAAGGAAGGCTGTGTCCTCCCTGGGACTTGTGGATGACCCCACCCTACAGCTACTGGATGATTAACTTCCCACTGCACGTGATCCTGCCTATGTCATCCTTTCTACAGATCTGAAAGCTGCAACCTCCACCTGTGTTTCAACATAGCCCTCGTTGAACAGAGTTACACCTCTGTCTCTCACGCTGCAGATGCGGATGAGGAGAGGGTGTCTATCTAGGCAGTGCTGAGCACAAATATGGCTCATATTTTACCATGTCTGTCCCTGAACCAAAGAATGATGTTTGGTTTAAGTGGAATCTGCAGTTACCATAAGGGCTCCTTCCCACCACCACAAAGAATAAACATGCTCTTAGGGTTAGGTGCATCAATAAACTACTGGGTCTTAGCAACTCACCTCAAGATAATAGACCTATAGTGACTGCCTGTGTGGCAGTCTTAACCCACAGTAAATACATGAGAAAAAGTCGTTGAATTCAGATGCAGGAAAAACCTATTGCTCCCACAACCTTTAATCATAGAATCATAGAATAGTTAGGGCTGGAAAGGACCTTAAGATCATACAGTTCCAACCCCCCTTCCATGGGCAGGGGCACCTCACACTAAACCATGCCACCCAAGGCTCTGTCCAATCCAGCCTTGAATACCGCCAGGGATGGAGCATTCACAACTTCCCTGGGCAACCCATTCCAGTGCCTCACCACCCTCACAATAAAGAATTTCTTCCTCATATCCAGTCTAAGAAAGTGCTTAAGACAGGATCTATACAGGTTTTTTGAGTCATAAGTTCCATGGACACCAGTGGGAACTAGCTTCCTAAGTGCCTCATGCATTTGGGCTAGGTGAAAGCATAACTTTTAGCTTGTTGGACTTTATTTTTGTTCGTATACCTTGGAAAATGGATACATTCTTTGCCTTAGATCAGTATTTTTTCTGGTTTTAATTGCTTTTGAATTATTCCCTGCCAGTTATTGCTATCCCTAATTCAAATATGGGTTGAAAAATATTTATAAAGAGTTCCATCCATCATCAGAAAGACAGTTTCCAAAGGTAAGTCCACATGGTTTGCTGTGATACAGACCTAATAACTGGCTTTTCAACCTGCAATAAATATTCCTTTCCCTGTCCTCTTCTGATTGCTCCATAATTAACACTAGGGAGACACAGATTTAACTATCTGACAGATATTTATTTAAAATACCTTCTGCTGCATATATTAACATTTCTTTATCTACTTTTTTTAAAGCAGCTTTGAGTTCAGCAATAAAATCAGATCCAGAGTTTGGTTATGTTAATAGCCTTTCATGGCAGTAGTGTAGATCAATTTGGAAAAAGCAGTGAATCAGTCATCTGCAATATAATTGTATGTGTTTACACTGAAGAAATGTTTTTAGCATAAAACCACAATAGAAACATATGACTCACATCAATATCACTTACAATGGATAAACTGTGAAAGGAAGTTTGGTCAAAAGGAAGATTAAGTGCTTTTCACATACATGTACTGATGGCATATATTTATCTATTAACTAAGTCTTTCTCCTGAGCTTCTGCAAAAAGGCAGAACTGCAAATAACTGCTACTTACCCAATCCCCTGGTTAGTGAATACACTTGTGCCACTCAAAAGAAGGCCTAAGCGCCCATGTGTGAGGTTAGTTTTATTGCTAGCTCTGGTTATCTTTTCTCTTGTATCTATCTGTTTACTAAAAGCTCAGAAACAAGATGATAGAATAAGATTTATCCTTTTTCTTTTCTGTCCCTTCCTTTTCTTTTCTTCCCTTCTTTTTCCTTTTCTCCCTTCCTTTTCCTTTCCTTCCCTTCTGGATGCAAATAGAACACAAGATTTTGGGAGAAAGCTAGGGGACACCACCACAGCACTGCTGCTAGTGTCAGTGTTTTTGCAGACAGCTCTGACCACTTCAAGCTGTGTCTAGATGAGCGAATTAGGGTGTAGAAGCCCCACAGGGACAGCCACTGAGGTTGCTCCTGATCAGTAAGGAATAGGACAATATTATATATGCTACATGGTGAATCTGCTTAGTGTAGCTGTAGGAGCCAAAATCACTTTTGAAACAGCTAGAGACAATCCAGGTTACTGATCTGTGAGGATTCACAACACCCAAGCCTGTTGATCCCAGCTATTTTGCTACTATCTATAATGTGGTTCACTGGAAACTTAGCAATGGGTTTTATCTGTCCTTTGTGACTTTGTGACAAAATCTTCCTTGACAAATGAGCCAGAGAGATGTTATGGATATGGGTTCAATACTTTTGCCAGAAAAGTCTTTGTATACGTTCTTTGTACATATATACATAAAGTTGTATCTAAAACAGAAGAACCTGTTACAGACATGTTCTAACGCTATTGTCATCACAACAATATTTGGGCCCTTTTGTGTTAAGCCTTAAGGTCCATGATTAAGATCTACAGCTGTAATCTTAAGATTACAGCTCAGCTTCTCCCAGAGAGGAATCCAATGTGAAATGAAGTGCATTGTTTTGAGAGGTTTTTATTTTGTTTGGGGTTTATTTTCAACATATATGCTGAGGTCTGACAAGATGAACACTGTTTTCAAAAGCAGCAAAGTTGCAGATGGAGGAAATGATTTGTTTACAGTATTGTCTATCAAAGAAATGTCACAGATAGATGGGTTTTACTCAAATATTAGAGTTTGCAACCAGTTCTCTGATTTAGCTGGGTAATAAGTATATACTCAGGCTACATGTGTCATGTTCAAAAGCACAGAGGAAGCCCAACAAAGCCACTTGTAATTTGCACTCACTAAATTGGATACAGATCCACCTTTTTCTCCAACAGTAGCCTAGAATAACAAAGGTTTTGGGAAAAATGCCTGGTTTTGGTTGAACATTTCTTCGCATTGGCTCTCTGCCACCACAAACACAGAGCGGATATAATAACAGTCATTTGGAGTTCTGTAACCCTTGTCATCTGAGGACCTCAGAATGCTTTCCAAGTGTTAATTAAATCCTCACAACATCCATGTACCCATGCATAGCAGGTTTCAGGTTGTTAGGATCTCCCTGTGACCACAGCAGCTCACTAACTCTATTGCTCTTGGGACACGTCAGACCCTTTCACACCAGAGACAAGAGCTGCATCTCAGTCTCTGCACTGCCAACCCAAACACTGGCATTGTGGTTTCCACTTAACTCTTTCAAAACAAAATTAGGTGAATTTTTCAGAGAAACTGAACACCAGACTTTAACTACAGAGGAGCTTTAAGATACGTTAACCTCTTTGGGGGGATAATGCTTCATTAGCAGCCTCAGAGACAGCAGTTTTAAAAAGCTACTCAGATCAGTACAGAAAGAAATCATTCCTTAATTCTGCAAAAGCACACAATACCTCCCCATGTTGCTGACTCCAAGCAATAAAAAAGCATGAGTTCACTCCAAAAAGTTCTTTTAATAGTCTTTTTGTCTTCAGGCTTTTTGTTCCCTTCCCAGTTCTTGAGGCATTAGAGTTTTAAAGTTCTTTGAGGTAGGAAAAGATTTTTCCCACAACTATAAAGAAATGAAAACAGATATTCTTTTCACATCACATGAGTCATTAAGCTAGGAAAGAATCAAATATTGAAAGGCCTGGTATAACTCAATGAGAGTTAGCAGTGTTGTTTGTTTACCTTTTTAACACAGCATTATTTTCTCTTAATAGTCAGCTCTGAAAAGACGATCAATCTCAAACTCTGCGCGGAAAGAGCTCTATCTCTCTTGCTGCACCGTAATGGGTATCTTGCAAATACACCTCTGAATATATTTGGCATGATGATCTCAAACAAAATTCCATCTGAATGCTGTTTTCATTTTTGCCTCCCCTATGCATATTTGTTTAATCTACTGAGTGCATGTAAATAAATCCAGCACTAAACTCTATTGAGAGGAGAGAGTAATGATGTACTACAGCACACACTAAGCTTTGCCTTATTACCTGCTGTCCATTCAGCTTGTGCTCTCAGTTCTGATCATCTTGAATTCAGACCCCATTATGCCACCTATGGAGACAAGTAACACATGCAGATACCAGTAAATATTCTCCAGGCAGCCTTCTAGAAGCATTTCTTTACCTTGAAATATCAATGTATAGTGCTTTATGTCGCTAACAGTGCACTCCAGAAGGCCATTAACTCCTGTCTACCTTGTGACCACAGAGAAAACTCCACAATGCTCTTGATGACTACCACATAACACAGATACACAAGAGGTAGCTTTAAAATGGGTTTTTTGGATGCCATAACAACCCCATTGTGGTAGCCTGGAGCTCATTACCCTGCCAAGAGACCTCTTCAGGCCATATTGAACATGCAAATCATACTGATATTTCTTCTGTGTTCAGCAGAAGTCTGTGCAAACTAGCAGTGATCTGAAATGGTTAACTACTCCACTTTATAACTCCATACGTACCAAAGAACGGACTTGGTTTCCAGAAATTGCTTCCTCTGACATTGTTATGATGAAGATAGAATCATAGAGTAGTTAAGGTTGGAAAGGACCTGAAGATATACTTCCACAGGGCTACATACAGAACTTTTCCTGGTTTATAAATAGAAACCACAAAAAAATGTACTGGCTAGAAGCAAATATTACTTTTTTTGTATTGTCTCTTGGTAATTGGTATGAAAGTTAGGAAAGCCTCACAGAGTAACAAACTGTAACACTCACTGTCTTGTTTTCAATGGCCAATAGAATTTTCGATTAATGAAATGCTGTGGTTTTAATTATGGGAAGGCCATCCAAACTGTCTTAGATAAAGGTCCAAAAGATTTTACTTATGAATTTTTTTCCCCATTTAATTAGAATGAAATGCAAAGAGCACTCCTGTTCCATGCATGTTACACTACATCTAACACAATATTTGAGGGCCTTCCAGCCCTGTATGCAATAATATCACTAATTATTTTTGTATTTTTTGTGTTCAGCCTCCCTCTGAATTAAAGGTGTATGAAATAGGGTGCTTTGCAGTGTGCATGTACACAAAAGAGATATATTTATTAGAGGAGGCAAGTTCAAAGAAGCATACTCTGCACATGAAATGGTTTTTACTTCCATGTGATTGTGATTCAGGTAACAGAAAAGTGAAGCTTCACCTACTTCATGTAGCCACCTCATCTAGCTTTTAAGACCTATTACATCAATGGTAAACACAGCCTTTCTTTTAGTATATTATTTGATGATCATTATCTTTCCTTCCTCAGCTCCTAATTTACTCCCCTAAAGCAGCCCCAGATGTGCTTTCCATCATCCTTTTTCTTACAGGACAAATGGTAAACCCAGTTGTTTTCTCCCACTCTGCAGTACTGTGACCTCACCCTTCCTGCTTCTGTTTCTCCTTCTGAACAGTCTTAAAGAGCTCCAAGACCCAGCTGCTGAAGACAACACCGACAATATTTCACACATCATTATTCTCTAGGAACTATTTAATGCAAACACACTCATCTAGGTACTTACAAATGTCAACGTAAATTCACCAAGCAGAAATTGTGTCAAAACAATGTAGATGCCACCCACTGGAATGGGATGGTTTGGGGACAGAGGAGAAGCAGTTGAAAGCAGATCATTTAACTTTTTAATACAGTTTTTGACATTGGCTTATGTGTTGTTCTCACAAGGAAATTAGGGGAGGGGAGTTGCAAAGTCATTTGAGTAATTCATCAACAGTAGTTCGCCATCAAATTAAAGGGAGATATCAAGCAGAATTTCTGGGGATTTCATCTCTGCTTTAGAATGTATTGAAAGTTTCCATTAAAACCTCAACAAGGGAGTAAAGACTGATCACTGAAACTGTAGATGACACAAGTCCCAGAAGGACAGAAACCACTCTGAAGGAAAATATCATACCAATAAAAATCTCAATCTCAGTTCTTTGGCTGGTTTTAGATCTCCTGAATGATCCCAAAAGATAGTGATGGTAATGTCTAAATTTATTAGAGTTTATTTAACCTAAAGCCAAGAATTCTGAAGGGAATATTAGAAGTGTTAAAGATATGAAAGGCTATTAGAACTGATGCAAAGGACAGAACAAGGTATCACAGGCTTATGCTATGGGCAAAGGAAAAGTTCAGATTAGACATCAAAAGCAGTTTCTAAAAATGAAGACAGTAAAGATCTGAAATAAATTGAGAAGGAAGGGGGTAAAGTCCCCACCAGATTAGATGATGTCTACTAAAACTATGATGGAAGCTGAACCTGGTCGCAATTCAAAGAAAAGATATTTCCCACCTATATTTACATTTCATTGTCTCAGAATTTGAGTACCTATGAAACTGATACTGCATTTCTCCTCACAGCAAGCCCATTTGGTAGGGAAATAAATGTAGTTATTTAATTTTTGGAATTAAATGAATGAAATTTAATGTGCCTTTAGCAAAGGCGCAAAGAAGATGTTAAGTCCCAGATCCAAAACATACTAAGGAATCTCATGCACATTGATGTGCTGGTGATCCCCTGTAAGTCTAGATGAGTTCTAGGGACTTACTACAGTCTCTTCTGAACATTATAGCAGCTGAACTACATCATTGTCATTTGTTACATCTCATGTCTCAATAGGTAAATTAATAGAATGGAATTCCTCTTCTTCTAACCAATAACACACATCGTATGAAAAAATAGATTTAGTAAATACAGTCTACAAACCAATATATAGGTCTTTTGGCAACTTTAAAGTGCATTTCATTTTGATCATAATTTAAAAGGCGGCACTTACCTGTATCGTGACTGCTCTCATTTCAAAGTCTTGCTGCTTGTGAAAAGTGGGATACGATGTCTTTGAAGCTAACAGCCATCAAGATATTACATTAATGCTATATTGACTCAGCCCTTCATCCCTCCAAGTTGTATAAATAGAGTTGCATGGAGGCAGATATGTGATGATACCTTTCAAAGGAGGTATCTGTGTGCTCATTATTACCACTTTTACTCCATGTGTCCCAGAAAGGCATCATTGTAGGGCATAGTAATTAAAGCACAGAAAGGTGGCACTTAGGAGTGCAGACTGATGTTCCTTGACCTTGGACATGTGATTTCCCCTTCCTGTGCTTCAGTTTCTGCTTTTATAAATGGAAATAATGACGCTTTTGCACATAAAAGAGAGGCTAGGGACAAAATGGGCTCTCTTCAAAAGCTATCAGGAGAACTGGCTACCCTGGATTTGGAGAAGGCTCAGGTTCTTAATGGCCTCTTTGCCTCAGTCTTCACCTGCAAATGCTCTGACCACACCACCCGAGTCTTGGAAGGCAGAAACAGGGACTGTGAGAATAAAGACCCTGGGCCCACTGTAGGAGAGGATCCAGTTCGAGACCATCTTAGGAACCTGAACGTGCACAAGTCCATGGGACCCGGAAATCCATTCACGAGTCAAGAAGAAGCTGGCCAATGCAGTTGCTACACCATCGTTCGTCATATATCAAAAACCATGGCAGTCAGGTGAAGTCCCTGACGACTGAAAAAGGGAAATATAACCCCATTTTCAAGAATAGAAAAATGGATGAGCGGGGAATTACAGAGCAGTCAGCCTCACCTCTGTGCCTGGCAAAATCTTGGAGCGGATTCTCCTGGAAGGCATGCTGAGGCACAT